>OMNN01026032.1:0-18068 GCA_900302755.1 Chromis chromis
GGCTGGGGCCAGCCCCTCCGGCACAATGCAATGTGTATTGCACGGCGGAGAGTGCTAATACGCATGCGCAGAGTGTTACTATATGTAATGTAAATCAGATTAAAAATATGACAAGTGGGGCTGACAGCTCGTAGCCCCAAGTGAAACGTCATGCGTTCTATTAGATTTGATTGGCTGATTATTCAGAAGGGACCGGATGATTGGCTGTCTGTCTGATGAATTAGTCCGCAAGCGGGAGGATTTGAAAGCTAACGGAGTTGTGAAAATGAATAGAGTAGTTTATTTATTAGAGCATAGGTTTGAAACCCTAAGTTTGCAGGAGAAGTTGGAGGTAAAGCGGAATGGAGCACACCAACCTATGGATGTCATCACCCAATCTGCCGGTAAATCAAACCGCGATTCAATTCGGAGTGGTTTTTAAAGAAAAAGTGGCTAACAGTTAGCACCGAGAGGAAGGCGCTCTTCTGTTTTCCGTGTTTGCTTTTCGGCGAAGATGGTACTTGGTCGAAGATGGGATTCAAAGATCTAAAACATCTTTCAGAGAGGATCTCAAAACATGAAAGCAGCGGGAGTCACCTGGACTGTGCGGTGAAACTGGGATTAGTGGGGAAAGTAAATGTCGTCGCTCAAATTGACAGTTTACAGGCGATCCATTGAGCAGCATAACCGACAGGTGGAGGAGAACAGGTACGTGCTCAATCGGATCAGTGTGTGTGTTTGTGTATGTAAGGCATCGTATTTATAAACCTCTTGACATGTGTTGTTTAGCATATCATAAAGGGGTTGTGCCCCACCAATTTTTCACACATAGAAACGCCACTGGTGCTAAGAAAGCATTGTAATGGATTCTGGCTTACCTCATTTATGAGAAACTGCAGTTGAAGAACAGCTGCTCCACTCTCATGCTGACAGTAGCAGTCCACCCCAGGTCGTCCCAGGCTGAGGGCATCACAGAGTCAAGGAAGTATACAGAAGTGGACTACATCAGCACCAAAACAGTACATAATTATGTGTCAGTAATTGCAGTGTACTGCAGAGACAATATCCAATCAAGACTTGAAGTACACAGATGAGCCAAAACATTATGTCCTCTCGCAGATGAAGTGAATAACTTATCCTGTAACAAAAGCACTCGTCAAAGGCTGCTATGGACAGAGAGTGATCAGTCACTTTGTCTTTTCTGTGGTATAATTTTGCTGTGAAAAACACACACAAAGACCTTCTGTTTTTCATTCTGTGAGGATGTACCTGCAACAACTGCAATTGCACTAAAGCTGAACTAGCAAAGAACACTACGGCCTTGTATAAGCAGGCAGGTGGTGAAATGTCAAATGCAGTTATAAAGGATGACTGGCTTTAAAAAAAAAAAAAGTGCATTGTGCTGTTTGATGATTGCTGACACGCCTCTCACTGTGCCTCTCCTCTCACCTTGGGGAAGTTACATTCAGGGGGAAACATCCAAGGAAGCAGTGTGTGCAAAGGCTCTGTGTTATAAGAAATTCACAGCATTTAAAGTCATCCTATTGTCACACAAAAGTGGTCTCTATTGTACGTATTCAGCCTTTGATTGGTTCTAGAAGGGTTTTAACAACAGTTTTAACAAAAACGGAATATTCTAACTTTGATGAAGGTAATATTAATTGCAAGTCTGTAGTATTACTGCATTCATTTAGCTAGGTGTACTTAATAAATTGGCAACAGCTACAACCTAAAGGATGTAAACAACTATGTAAATCATGATCCGATAGTTATCTAATAAAAGGCTGTTGTGACATTCTCAAACGCTGATAGATGCCCATTTAAACACTGGTTGATTGTTTTATTACATTCATGTCCTGCAGTGTTTTTCAATTGCAATTTCCCAGTATGCACCAAGTATTGCATTGTTGAAGAACACTGTATTTCCCCAATGTGTACAGGAATAGCCTTTTGATCAGAGAATAAATCTACATGCAGTTTGTTTAGGAAACGTGTACGGTATGGTTTGGAGGAAGTCAAATCCCCAAGCGCATCCTTCAAAGCAGGTGGAAATCAGCAGGAGGAGGAAATGACACAACATGAAAACAAAGCCACTTGGATCTGAACTGGGAGCAGTTATTCAATCACTACAGTTTGTTCAGAATTCTCCATGTTGCCAACATTCCTCGACACAGCACAAAGAACCACATATGACCAGAGCTGCCATGAAATAAAATAACCCTCTTGCATTAGCATAATTGTGTGGTAAAATATAAACTATTATTACACATTACATATTTCATCCCCAAATCCGTAATTGTAGAATTTATTAATGGAAATACTATTATTGTTCATTCAAGCAGTTGTACTCCAATCCACTAATTGTTTCATGTGCTGGAGAGATTTATTTTCTTCATCTTATGTTTCAAAGTGTATTTGAACTGTAGACTTCCATTATAAAACTTGGGGTATGATGTGGCTAGCTGGTTCGCCCTCTACTTCCCCCTCAGGAGATTTCTGTCCACCTCGCTTGGCATCAGTGGCTGCCCATGACACCTTGCAAACAGCTCAGGGCAAGGTGATTGTGTGAGCCACAATCAAATATGTATTCAGTTGACACAGTGCAAAAATAAAAGACACAATGTGAGTAATAACAGAGAGCAGGGGTCTACAGAACAAAGGTTTCACCTGAGAAACGGAGTTGAAAGATTCAAGGAAATAGATTTAGTTCTAGCTGTTTTAGCACATTAATATGGACAGGGATGTGTGAAAGCATCATGCAAAAAGTGTTCCCAGATGCATGTTAGTGTGGGGAGCATGTGCATTTATAAATCCTTTGACATATGAAGGTTATACAGCATCATTAATCAGAAAAGCACTATTACTCAGTGATAAATACATGAACATTTAACAAAAACAATAGCACTGGCTGTGAAATGATGTTTTACCTACAGCAGATATGCGACAACCCAGCAGACTGATAGTATGCAGAGTGAGTGCATCTCAATCCAATTTCACAATGTACTCTGAAACCAACAGGGCAGAAACATCCAGACAGTCTTGCAAGACAGACTTATCACATGTACAGAAGCGGTGATGGACCCTGATATGGTGAATTGCTGAACCAGGCTACAGATCACCGGTGCACTGGGGAGGAATAACTCACACTGTTCACGGTTCAAAATACCGCCTGTGACTCTGGGCTCAAGTTAAGTTTGAACTGTTGTTTTAAAATCAATATCAACTTTAAAAAAAAGAAGAAATTAAATCTAAACCTGCTTGTCTACACACACTGCATGCAACACCCTAAGTCTTATATGAAGATATAATACTGTGTATGTTTAAAGACTCCATGTTAACAATGCACTGAATAATATCACTGCTGTCTTCGTAGCATTACATATCAATATATTTTTCTATCCATTTTCAATATTGATAAATGTTGACATTTTTTCTGTCTTTTTTTTTCCATAAAGATCAGCAGAAAAGGAGGTGAACATTGGATTTAACTACCTTAACAATTTCTTGGCCAGGTCTAGATTTAAAATACATATCTGAAAATGATAGAAATCTGTCATATATGATACTCATATATGATTTGTAATACATTCTTTATGAAAACTGACAATATATTGGCATGTATTTAAAATATATATGTGGAGACCATAGATATATTTTGCTGCATATTTTATAATCTCATTCAGTGCTGCATAGGTTATTTCAGCATGGCCAAATCATGGTCAAAGTTTGTTTCATCATCATTATTATTAATAATAATTATCATATTTTGCTCCTCTACTATCTCTATATTGTATATTCTGCCTTTCGATGCATGCTGGAAACTGGATTTGTCACTTTTTGATGCTCAAATTAACACCATCAGATATGACGCGGAGGACGTCATCTAAAAACTGTGGCCTTGAATAAGTCAAGGTTGTTGTCAGTCAGTTGTCTAAGGGGTGTGTCAGTATGTGTCTCTGCTTGCACCTCATATGTACGTGTTATAATCTGAAAGTGCTGCACAGCTGCGGCTCAGACAAGGAAGACTAAAATAATGGTCAGTGGAGAGAGGCACCAGGGGACACACACACACACATACAAAGACTCTTCTCTCATTATTGTAATCTTGTCACGTTAGAATATAAATGTATAAATATTTTGTATATGCACCAACTGTATAAATGGCACACTGACTATTGTTCAGCCGGTGAAGGTTCTATTTATTTTGAGATTAATTACGATGCTTATTTTAGGTTCCTGTAATAAAAGTTCAAATAAATGCAGGGTAAAACCAAAGACCATGAAAGTAAGGAAGGTTTAAAGAGGTCAAACTGTTATGCAAGTTTTAATGCTTATACACACAGAGTCTGTCAAAAAGGAATTCTCTGACTAATTTCTACCCTGTCTTTCTTCTCTGTCATCTTTTTTTCCTGCTCATTCTTGTCTAAGCTCGATGAACTACATCAGAGAGAAAAAAAAATAAAGGGAAAAATAAATACCAAATATTCAAGCTTATTCAGAAATGAGAGGCCTTTTGTGCTCGTGCGCCCACACTGAGCCACCAAACCACAAAGAAAAATCTATTTTTTTTGACCTGTGGCAAAACTTTGAACACGACGAACAGGCCTGACTGCATAAAACATTCGATTTCTCCTTTCAATGCCCACACAGTAGGTGACTTCCAGCATTAAAGGCTTAAATGAAAACAACTCAGAGGTGACTGCTTGTCAATGTGTTGCAAAGTGTCAGTCTTGACAATCTGAGTTGGGGCTTGTTGGATGGATGCTTTCACGGGTGCTTTATGTTACACAAGCCATACACTGGTATAATGTTCTGCATGGACTGCACCTGTTTACATATTTGCAGGCAGAATAATTGAAATGATGCTAGATAAGCAATATGAAAATGCTACACTGAACACACAGCGGTGAATGTTGTTGTACTGTCATATTTTTCAAGATATTTAAATATTTCTGGCTTTGATTTTTGTGTCTATTTTGTTTGTGTGTGTTTCCATGTAAAACCGTAAGAATTTGAATGTCATGCAAAGCTCAGTCTTAGCTGTTTTTAAGTTGCTAACATCATCATATAGTTGTTTTGTGAGAAAACCTGCAGACAAGAGTTTAAAGTTCCTTGTCAGGCATTGATTAACCTTCTAAAAACTCATCTCCATGTAACATTTCCCCTTTGAAATCATCCCTTCATACCTTAAAATAATTTAGATGTAGGTTTACACTCTGGAATCCTTTAGAATCTGCCTTTAGAATCACCTTTCTTCCACTCGCTGCACCTCGAGCACACAAGTTCACTTACAACTCCACTCAAAACATAGACTAAAAGAAAGATGGATGTTGCGACATTAACCTCTGGTTTGTGAACTGCCGTTTTGAAGTCTTGAGTTTACCATTTGGCCGTCACCATCTTGGTCTTTTGAACTCAGACATGATAAGTGAGGGGCAGATCTGACCAATAAGAATACAGAAGCGACATGTCTATCACAAGGTAGCTCCGCCCCAAAACATACGCTACTCTTACTCTTAATGGGATAATTTGCTAAATGAACTCTGTCCTGTGTTGAAAAAGTCTTGAAACTAGCGATTGAGACTGTATACTCATAAGGTTTTCTTAGGTAAAAAATCAAGACAGAAGCAGGGTCATTTTCTCAAAGACTTCCATATAATTGGACTTTTTTTGGCCATTTTTCAATAGAGATAGTTCAGATGAAACAGGAAAGAGAGAAACTGCCATGCAGCAAAGCACCATGATCTAGTCTGACCCAGGCTGCTGCTCAGCCATGCTGCTGACTGCCTATTTCAGTATTGATCTGTCTTTTATGTTAACAAGGTAATGACTTGATTTTTATTTAATTTAATTGAAAGATCTCCACATGTAACAAGCATGGCAGCAATTAAATGTGTCTAAATTGGTTTCTGAAGAGGAGGGAAGCATGCCGACGGTTTATGGAAGGCTAAGATCAGCAGATCGGCGCTGTGGCTACCTGGGGTGGAGACCGTGTTAATTCAATGCAATGAGCATCGCCGAGTCCACTCCGCTCAGGGATTGCGTGCATGTGTGTCTCAATGTGTGCGTGATTCAAGAGCTGACTTGAAAGGGAATGGTAGACTTAAATCATCTCTCTGTCAGTCTGCATCATTCTCTCCTTGACAGGCGAGTCTTTGTACACATCACATTCAAATTCACATCACACTCGGGACCGCATCAAAACACGCAAGACGCTGTCAAAACACAAAGCTGATGTGAAGGTGAAGTCGCCTACATCCGTACAGGAGACAACCACAGGAAGCTGACAGTAGAGAATGCCAATGAGTAATCGTTGGATGTAGAATTTGATGATTTTTGCCTTGAAAACCAATAAGTACAAGGAAAACAGTCATGAATTTAAATGAAAACACATGTTTGGAAAGTACAGCTGAGTATGGGTTGGACAGCTGATGGTACTGCAGTGCTTTAAACTATACAGTGGCATCTGTGAAGTTTCTGTGGGGTATCTCTGACCACAGGTAACAACACAAAACTGCACTGCACCCCAAGAAGAGAAAGCACAAAGAAGATCCACTGATGCAACAAGAGTGGCAAAGTTTTCAAGGAAAGGGAGGGAGGGGACTTATGTATCATCCAAATAAATGTTCATTAACAAAGTGAGATCAACATTGTGCATCATTGCTTTCAGCTTTGTAACTTGAGTGACAGGAAAATTAGTCACAGCCCATGTTATGAGATAGTTTGTTGCAAACCCTGGTCCAAGCACTGTGGCATACAATCCATTTTGTTCAACGTCATAGTTACAACAATCACATTTAAACTAAAAAGCATAGCAAAAATGGATATAACATCACAAATTGGCAGCTTTAAATGGTAAATGGTCTGCACTTATATAGTGCCTTTCTACCTTAGTGGTACTCAAAGCGCTTTACAATGCGTTTCTCATTCACCCATTCACACACACATTCACACACCAATGGCGACAGACTTCCATGCAAGGCGCTAATCTGCCATTGGGAGCAACTTCGGGTTCAGTGTCTTGCCCAAGGACACTTCGGCATGTGGGGGGACCAGGGATCGAACCGCCAACCTTGCCATCAGTGGACAACCCGCTCTACCACCTGAGCCACAGCCACCCAATCAATTAGCCAAACAACTTCTTTTACTCATTTGATATGGACTAAACCACGAATATGGGCGTCAAATATAAACAATTAGGCCTATTTTGTTGAGCACAATTTAGACAGTTTTGTGTTTAAAATAAATTTGTAGACAAACTACTGATGCAACTACTAGCTCCAGGAACTTTTCCCTGACATCCACGATACAGGTCAAATAAAACAGGCCAGAATCTCACTGTACTTTGATGCTAAACATGTTTCAGCTGTGTTTAGAGCACCTATAAAACTATACAGAGCTTCTCTGCAGTGCCGGCTCGACTTCTCATTTATGTTTCATGCTTTGAGCAGGACTGAAGACCATAGCTGTCAAGAACTGAAAATCAACAAATCCTCCCATGCTGCAAAATGGAACAACATAAATGCACATTTTTCATGAAATACAATACCATCGGAGAGAGAATTTTCATCACAGGGCTGTGTGATGTTGAGGCTATTTTTTCATCTATAATATAGTTGTTAATCTATTATTCTTTGATGAAACAAGCAAGGAGAGTGGAGCGGCTTTCATCCTTACTTTGTTTTCTCCGTTTGATGGTGCTAAATCAAGCACTGACACTCAAGTCAACATTCAGTAAACTATTTATACATGGAAGTTCAGTAAAAGTAGATACATGGTTGGGTCAGTGCAGGAAGTGACTGTATACTGTAAATATGTGTCTGTATGTGTAAAAGGGAGACACAAAGGGTCACAGCAGTTAGAGGGTGAATGAGGGATGCATTAGCCAGTGAGGTAATGACCGGAGGAACAGCAGTCTGAGCCACTCAGTCGAAACATACAACAGTGCAGACAAGGTGACTTTCCCTTTTAGCCACCACCCAAACCTGGCTGCTTGTGTGTGTTAGTGTGTGTGTGCATGTTGGACGGTGGCCCACTGAGCTTGGCTCGTGTCAAAAACTGAGAAGACTGTGATGGAAGAGAAAAACAGCCAGGACCAGAGGGGGCTGCTGCCTGAGCTGTGGCTGCATGCTAACGTCCCTGTAGGAAACTTATATTAATATTATCAAGTAGAGGTGCAACGGATCACAAAACTAGCGATCGTATCATCGCTTTGAGTCACGGATTGGATCATTTTTCAGATCAGCAAATACTGCCACGGCTGTCAGCTGCTTTGAACATGCCGCGTTCATGTAAACGAACAACATGTAACTCTGTATCTACATTCAGGAAATTATTCCTCGCCGAAGCACAGTTTCCAGTGCATGTGTGTGTTTATCTGCAAGCAGGATTACACAGAAACTACCAGGCCAAATTTAATAAAACTTGGTGGAGAGGTGGAGCATCGCCAATGAAAATTTGATGTGGCTCCAGATCACTTTCTTTAACATGGTGAGATAGAGCATCGGCCTTGGCAAAGGACTGGTATCTACTTACAGCTAGTAACAGCTGCAGTAAAACTGAATTTCATACTATGATGGTTAAATTTTGCAATTAATCCGGACCGTGGGTGGCATTATCAAGGGCTTTGAGATGCCAAAAAAAGTCAAATATGGCTCTGTGTACTCATGTTCCCACCAGATGGTGTAAAGTAAACTTCCTGTATGTCTAAAAATAGCAACAATAAAAAAAAATTACTACGGTAGCACTAAAAATTAGGCATATATGTACATTTCATTCCACAATTAGCTTAGTTAAAATCATACACAATATACAATACAGTTTAATTGAGATTCTTTGATATTTCTTCAACTAAGTCAAATAGTTTTTCTGTTAAAAGACTATACATGCTGTTTAAATGAATAAGAGTTGTAGCATTATGAATTACAAATTACTTTGTCTATCTAGATCATTGGATCATTTGGAGTCAGCGACTTAGAGGTTTGTTAACTTTTCTGATAAGTTAAGCCAAATAATGACTGTTCCAACACACCTACAGTAATACATGCATCAAAAAGTAAACACGAGTTTCTAATTCAGTGACTTTGAGCGCCAATTCTGATTTCAGTAAAGCCCTTTTCAGATAAGCACTCCTTTCCACTAATCTGGCAGCATCTGAGCATGTCTGAACGACTAACTTGCTAATTTTTCTTGCTAAAGTTGCGACTCCAGTCTCCCAAGGTCAGAACTGGGGACATTTCCTGTCAATACAGCACAAGTCTGAACTGCATGAGGCCGCATTAACACATATGCACCAAGATTCGATAATCAGCATGGATTTGGTAGTTACTTTGATAACGAGCGACAGAAGTTCTATATATAGTTACTGGAGCGCATCCTTGCACACATTTATTAGTGCCACAACTGCAAATATCCTGTTGAGACACTGTGAAAAATCCCACTCATTAAAATAAAAACTTGATATTGGAGAAAATATTTTCGTTTTAGTACATAGATCCGACTTTTACAGTAAAAATAATATCCTGACAGCTGTGGATCTAACACATAATACCTGTAAGTACCCATCTGAAGTGAAAAAATATATATAGAATGTCATTAGATGCTGATCAATCCTGTTTCTTTGTTGATACATTGATTGTTAGTTTAGGTTTAGTCTTTTGTTAATTCCTTGAACTTTGACATACTGTCTTTTTCCATCATTGTGGTTGGTATGTCTGAATGAAGCCATAAGAAACATGAATGCAAAAGTGGCCTACAGTGTGACTGAATGACTATCATAACTTTAACAGATTAATGAAAACAGCAATGTTACATATGTTAAATCTGAGAGGGCTGTCATGTTTATTTTAGTAGGAGGACTATACATGCACTATTCATAGGTTTGCAGCCACCTATTTGTGACAGTAACAGTTTCTGAGGCTTCCAGAATATACATATATATCTATTTTTTATAAGACTTTAATGAGCTAGAAACATACTGTGCATCACAAGATTGTTAGCGTTAGCTGGCATGTCTTTGCTTGATATCTGATCCTAGTTAGAAAATGACACCGGCTTCTTCACAGTATAAAAACAAGGAGGATCAATTAATCGTCACAGCGTTGTCCTCACTTTACATGATCCATTTGATGTTGACTGCGGAGAAAAGCCGACACAAAGAGCTTCCACAGACTTGACTGCATCGTTACATCTAACTACTGAACTGCTGACAACTACAACTACCACTCGTACATATTATCACCACTGTTGTTGTGTTTTCAGCCTGCAATCTAACAGCTGCTAGGGTTATTTATCCCAGCCCCAATATGGGATGGCAGACGAGCTGTTTTGCCATTTCACCAAAGAAAATTGTATCAGCCATAACAGCAAACTACAGCAACAATTTTCTAGTAGTGCTGCAATCATCTGAGGTAGATTAGTCCTGAAATTTCACCAGAACAGACTTTTCCCTTAACGCAGCTGAGGGCCACAGAAAACGCAACATGAAAACAAACTTTCACTTAGGAACAGCCAGTAAGAAGAAAAATATATAATTTACATGCATTAGTAACCTCAGCCTCAACATATTTTTAAATAGCAATATAAAATCATTGGTAATGTGTAATATTAGTATATATGAAGACACAAACTTGCATCGAGCCCCAAGTGAAAATATAATGCTATTTCTGGGACTGCTGCTTAACTGGAGGAATCGATGCAGACTTCTTTTTTTTTTACGGCTCCGAAGAGCCACCAGCCCTCTCTTTATTATCATTACTTGCAGGAGAATAAGTAATGGCGTGCAAAATGTAAATAACAGGGTACTTAATATATTTTTGGGCTCTACGAACAAGCTCAAAGAGCCAGCAAATACATTATAAATGTCCCAAAACAACGACGCCTTTCCGTATTTCATCACAAGCAAATATTTCTTTCAGATCGCTGCCCACTGGGAGGCGTTTTAGCAGCACACTCAAGCTGATGCTGCAAATTACATGTGACAGAAGCAATTTTGGGATATTTTCTCACACACAAACTGCAGTAAGTGTTATGAATTAGATTAAGCGGGGGAATATTGAAAGTCTGATACTTCCTCTGCCAACTCAGCAGCTTTAATTGATAATGCAATTTTGTTTTGTTTTTTCTCTTCTGCTCCTTCCTTTCAGGGAAAGTGGGCTGATTATTATTTTTGTACATTTACAAAACAGCTGCACTGATGAAGTAAATGCTGGGGAAGCAGTTGCACCAACAGTCTGGAAATATATACCGTGTGTGGAGTGAACAACCCCAATGTAAGTTGCACACTATACCAGCCATGCACCTGAGCTCAATCTGTATTCATTTGAGCCCCTCCTACCTCTCTCAGGCAGCCCATGAAATTGTTGCTAACTGGGGATCCGGGCAGGTCCGCAGTGCTTGGGCTCCCACCCACGTAGAAGAAATCATCAGAGCCCAGCATGGTGTAGTCTTCCTGGGTGTAGCCGGTGGTGGTGAGGATCCCATCAACGGAGATTGTCACCTGTTGAGGGGTAACACATAGCCAAAGCCAAGCCATTACACTCTGGGATTCGATCTCGTGCTGTGTATAAAACACACGTCCTTCCTTGGTCTGCATTTGAAATCAGCTATTTGAACTTTTCTTTAGGTTCCACACTTTTATTTTTTTACAGAACCTTTTGGTACCTTGAAGCCATTGTTTTGGACCAGACAGCGTTTTGATTTTGTTAATGGAATTTTTGCCGTAGGATTCACAGGACAGGTAAAGAAAATATGGCAGAGGCATATTTTCTTTATCTTTGATGGGGGTAAGAGAATGGATTCCTAGGTTTGGTTCAGAAAATTCAGGTTGGGGGAGGGTTAGTACAATGTCAAACCAAGGACAAATTGATTGCACTTGTCTTAGGTTTCGGGATTTATTTGTAACTGCAGACACACACATATACAGTACACGTATGTAAACTCACAAAACACACAGACGCGCGCACGCACGTCTTCAATCGCACACACTTTCGCTTCTCACACCAACAGTCTCAGGTTTTCCTCTCTCTTGCAGACATCTACATCTATATATCCACGCACATGCAAAACAAAGGGAGGCTCTTCACACCACATCAATGTGCAAACCAAGGTCATCACTGTTAGAAGGCAAATTAAACACACTTAACTGGACATGTAAGGGAGTAAGTGGATCAATGGTGCCATACAAAGCTGGAACAAACCACACGGGCTGCAGCAGTTCATGCACAATCAAGACCAGAGCCCATATTCAAATACACTCTCAGAATAGCCGATGCTGATCTCTGATCAGGTTTAGCCCAGGTGTCATTGATTGCAATGTTAATGCCACTGAACCAGACCGATAATCCCAGATCAGAATGCTTATTCTTGGAAATGTTATGCATATGGGCCCGGGGGTTAGAGGTGGTTAAGGGAAGCCAAAACACACAAACACCACTTTCACCAGCATGCTACAAAGATACACACAGGGAGGGCAAAGTGAGTGAAACGGTGACAGATGAGTGAATGAATTAGAGTGTTAGTGGTTATTCTGGGTGACAGGGTTTGAGGTTATATGAGTTTGGGAGGTGATAGGTCAATGAGGTGTGGGCATGCCATGCGCCATAGTGAGTTGGAAACAACTGTCAGAGCTCCCGCAATGAAGGTTAAGGGTTGCCATTTTTTTCTTGTTTAGGGCTCGGTGTCGAGGTCACCATCTTTGGGATTGTGGCAAGCTTCTGTCAGTTCTGGACGACAGTCCTCACAAAAAATGGGGACTTTTTGTGTGAAAAAAAATAAAATAAAAAGTAAGTTGCCCTGACAAAGGCAAAGAAGTCAATTATTTTACTTGTTGGAAATCTGCAGTAATGTGGAGGAAACAAAGAGAAAAAAGTAAAAGCCAAAGTGAAAAAAAACAGGATGGGGTATTGTGGGGTAAAGAAGGAGGTTGTTGGCAGGTCAGGGAGGAAATTGAGAAGAAGCGAAGAAAGAATTGCCTGGTAATACAAACCCATCTCCTCATTTTTTGATAAGAGTGTCTAGGATGGAACTCAAAGAGAACGAATAAAAGAAGAGAGAGGGAGGGGACACACGGCAAACCCAAAAAAAAGACAATAAGAATGATATCTACCAGACAATGTAGTTTGTTTACCATAGCGTGTCCAATGCCTGATTGCTTTCCAGAAAAAGGGGAAGAAAGGAAATCAAAAGAATAGTGAACAAAAAAGGTTGTTAATAAGGATGGACAGAAAACAAAAACCCAAAGCAACGATGAAGAATTAGGATGTTAGTACATTAGTTGGTTAGAAATTGGTTAGTAGTAAAAAAATGACTTTTATCATGGATGAGTTAGTGTTGCGGTGAATAAACACTACATGGCTTGTCAGAGACTCGCTGCAGTAATAAAGTGCCATCCTAGCCAAATTTTGTACATCAGAGTCCTGCAGGAAGAAAGCAAAACAAAGACTGTAAGATGTAGGACTGTCGGATAAAAATTTGTGTAGGATGGCTTCGGTTCCGACAAAACTTGTAGTGTTTTTTTCACCTTTTATCCTAACAAAGTGTGCCTTTTAAAGAGGAAAGAAAATGATAGTGAAAGAAGGACAGATCTGTAGAAAGAAGGAAAGAAGAAAGCAGGCAAGCAGCCCTTGACTCTGAGCTTATAACCCTCTAAACTGTGTGTTATCCTGTTGGGATTTCCAGGCTACAACTATTTACTAACCTGTGGGACAAAAGCTTACTGTCAGGGAGGGTCAGAAAATCAGCACTTACTTGTTGTGCTGCTCTGAGAGCAACACTAAATGCTGTCTCACCTTGCCGACAAACTAAAGGTCGACCGAGACAATGAACAACTCCACACTCTGCAGCTACCTCCATACGGCTCTGCTCTCTTTCTACGGCCTCCCGATTCATGCTATCTTAACAGCAATACGAGCTAATTCTGAATTACATTAAGAAAATGGAAAACAATATCTGTCAAATTCTGCTTATGCTGAACAGATGCCCATTTGATGGAAATGTATCTCTGTCTTTAAAAAGCATCACGATCATCTGTGCTATAAATACTGCGTTAATGGATGGCTCAAAGGCAAAACACTCTGCGTCTGGCTTTAAAGTGAAAGTCTATATTCTACACAAGCATAGAAAAAGAAAAAACACAGTTTCTGAAAGCAAGGAGATAGTGACAGCGCCTGATAGAAGTGTCAGCTCAGGGGAGTGTGAAGCAAAATAGATTTATCAGATAACTTTAATTTGAGGACACAGAGAACTCAAGTTCAATACGCCGATAAACAGGAGAGAAGAAAACACCTAGCAGAACAGTACTTTGAATACGCTACCATTCACATGGCATAGAATTGCTTTGCCCTGTATCCTTAGCTATTCATTCAGTAGGAGAGAAATCAGACAATGAAATTAAATCAAAAAATAATTCATGTCACTGTAAAGACAACCAAAAGCATAATGACATCTGTCTTAATATTAGATCTAGCGATGGAATGACAACCAAGGTGACATTCTTAATGCCAGCTCCCTCGAAAAAAGCTCATGGAAGCAGCTTTATCTAAGGCCAAGAAAGAAAAAAAAGAAAACACCTGTCTCCAAACTCCGTCCATCACTGTTACCCCCGATTACCTGTCTCAGGTTGCGTGTCACTTTGATGTCGTGCCAGGCGTTGTCATTGAATTTTCCATTGACTGGCTCGACGATGGCCTCGAAGGCCCCGGAGCCCAGATTGATGACGAGGGAGACCGCGCCATCTTTTAGCGCCAGGTTGACATAGTCTGCGGATTTCCCCGTGTGCAGCAGGAGGCCGTTGCGTTGCCACGTCTTGAAGGACAGCGTGATCTCGTCGCTGCTGCTCTGAATGGGGTTCTGCGAAAGGTCATAGCAGAAGTACTCCGAACCTCGAAAGGTGGCCACATTCTCCTCCCTCGCTGCAAGAGAAAACAACCAAATGTTACTTTTGGATATCACACACCTTCTCCTGACACTCAACAGGTAAGCGATGTATTTTTTAGCTGAGCTTGCTGCCGCAGTGCCGCGTTGTGATTCATCATGCGTCTTCCGGCAAACACTTTCTATCTCATTATCACATTTATTCTCGCATTCACTGTAAAATCTTTCTAAATGTGAAACAAGCATCTGTGTTGGACCCTGCATCAATCATGAGGCAGCCTCGGTAAATATGAGAACCGCTGGGGAGAAGGTTGCATCAAGCAGGCACGCGCACAAACACACAACACACAACACACACTGCTCGCCCATAATTACAGCTATGATAATCCCATCATTCAGCTGAGATCATAAAATCCTATCTGTACGACCGTGGGTATAGGTTTCGCATGCAGCCTCTAGACAGACAGACTACTTATGATGGAACACTATTCCCCGCTAATGGTGCACATAAATCAAACATAGTCTGATTTTACAGTTTTATATCACTCCGCTGTTGCAAAGTGACTTCCTGAGCCCATTTTTTAGATCGACACGGAGAGTAAGGTGAGACAGCTCGAAACGGAGAGTGAGTGGGTTCAAGGATGGATGGAAAAAAATAAAAATCGCCGGGCCGAGTGGCGGGGAAGTGAAGACTTGAGAGACAGAAAGAGAAGATCAGAGGAGTTGTGTTTCCTTATGATCTGTGATGAAATAATTGACACTTTCGTTGCTGCCTCTTACATGTTGGTCAGTTGGAGTGTGGGTGAATCGATAAGATGTTTTCCACTGCAGGAACATGTGAGGGCATTGTAGGGCGGCCCAAACCTGTGTTCTGACTGCAAGAACCACCCCTACAGAGTTTTTCAGCAAAATGACCAGAAAGAGCCAGAAAATGTAAAAACAGACAGAATCGTCCAATTTCAGATGCTGCTTGAACAAATAATATGTGAAGCACAGTTCCATCAGGGGAAGCTAACAAATCTAAGTTAAAATTGTAATATGTCATTACATGTCTATTTTTTTTTCTTTAAAAATCACCCAAAATAAACTGTTTATAAGCTGCAACTAACTGTTACAGTGTGTGACAAAAAAAAATTCAGCTGAACTGCAGGCAGTGTACAAAGATGAGCAAGTTGTTGGAAGATACATTCAGCATGGTGAAACATCTTTCTAGATATTATGAGCAGAGTAGTGTAGTTTTTTTCCATTTTTGTAAAATACATTTTTTAAAGATTTTTATTTTTGTCATTATAACTGTATCCTACTGCCAAAAGGACATTTTTGAGTTCTTCCATTACTTCTAGCCATGATTGTGCTGTTTCCATAGAGGTGCAGAACTTTATATTGCAGTAAAAAGTGAGCCCATAGTGTGGAAAAATGAGCCCACGTGAGGGAAAATGAGCCCACAGTGAGGAAAAATGAGCACACATTAAGGAAAAATGAGCCCACAGTGAGGAAAAATGAGCACACATTGAGACACCATGTAGCTTAATATAACAACCCCTCCATTTACTCTCTATTTACGACGTTCTCATCCAACCAGTTTAGTCCAAAACCTACTATTTATAAGAGCTATTACTGTTTGGAGGCAGGATTTGTTAAAATTGGCGCCATACTACGTCACAAGTTCCTGCAGTGAAAAGCCGCCTCATAATTCACTTTTTCATTTATGACTCAAATTGGACATGGCAACACCAACTCAGGGGTTGTAGTAGATAATTCCTACTCCAAGGACACAGTGTTGAAGGCATCATCTTTCAGAAATTTCAATCTTCAGAAATATGCCCAGCAACACACCAAACCAACTAGTTGCTGTGGCACTTGGTTACAGTAACTATGCCATTACCTGCAAACAAAACCCTTTGCAATGTGTCTTTTCACTTCCTCGGTGTCCTGCGTTTTCCTTTGTGTACTCACAGACAAGTCACGATGGCCACGAGTGAAAGAAGAAATAGCACAAGTGGGAAGATGAGAGAGAAAAATGGAAGAGAGAGGGAGGTAGAGAGAGCACTGGGGCTGCGAGCTGTAAAGCTTCGGTTTGTTGTTTTGGATCAGGCAATATGTAAACATGAGGGAGCTGTGTTGTGGAACTGGCAGAAAAATACAGAAAAAAATGAGAATGAGAATACTGAGAGAGAGAAACAAATGGAAAGTGGAGCGCGGCTGTGGGATGATGGGGCGCTGATTCCGGTCGTGGAGAAATTCTCCCCTCGGCGTCAAACTCATGTCTCTGCACAACACGGAGACAAGAGGAAATAATATGGGAGGCAACAAAGGACCTGCGAAAGCCCTCATCCATGTGCCAGGAAAATAAATAGAAACCCATTATTACCACTGAGACAGCAGAGCAACGTGGAGATGCAGAAAAATATACATTGGAAGATCAAACAAAAAAACCCCTCCATCTCTACTGATTTCATGCATCTAATCTAAGAAATTGCACAGGCGTTGACAGCGTGGAGAAAGCAGCTGGTTGTAAATTCATGTAATATTGTTCTCAGACAAAAGCGCTGGACATCAAAAGCAAAATGATTGTGCTGTAATAGCTGAAGACGAACAGCAAGTGGCATGTCAGTTCCATCAATTCTGCAAGTGTCATTTTTAATCAATAAAATATTAATAATAATAATAATAATAAATGTACCTTTATTAACTCCCTTGGGGCAATTCATTTTCTGCATTTTACCCTACCTACTATGCATAGCAGGAGCAGTGGGCTGTCGCAGTGCAGCGCCCGGGGAGCAGTCAGGGGTTAAAGGCCTTGCTCAAGGGCCCCAACAGTGGCCGCAGTGGGGTTTGATCCCCTGACCTTCTGATCAGTAGTCAGGGGCTTAACCTGTTGCGCCACCACTGCCCCCCCAAATTGATTATTATTGATTAATTAGTTGATTAATTGTTGCAGCTCTAAACTTGAATCAAGCTTGTTTTTTTTATTTTATCATTCTAACTCAATTGAGACAAACATTAAGCTACAGCCTGCAGGCAGTTAGCTTTGCTTAGCACATGAAACTGAGGAAAAGTCTGTCTGCCTCTGTCAACAACAAATCTAAAGTTTCTATTATATATACAAAAAAGTGTAAACATGACCTTAGTTTCATATTTACATTATGACAGTGATATCAACAGTATCATAAAATTCTCTGCCAGAATGCAATTTTTTTTTTTTTTTTTTTTTTTTT
>OMNN01026035.1:0-18407 GCA_900302755.1 Chromis chromis
GGAGGTAGCGGTAGAGGAGTCTGCTTGACTGGGGGTGGCTTTTTAGGTGCTGGGGGAGACTGGGGAGGGGGGAGGACTTTTCTCTGAGGGGCAGGAGATTCGGGAGGGATGATGATCTGGTGGGGAAGAAGGAAAAAGGAAACAGTACAGAAAAGAAAGCAAATAGATAAGACACGAAAACAAAGTCAGAATGAAAAATAGGTAAAGGTGAAACAAAATTGGCACAAGAACTCCAACTGTGTAAAATGACTGCCAAAAACATTGTGCAAATTTATGGCAAGGTGATGAAACTTCATAAATATTTTACTTTTGCCAGTTATTCATGGGCTAAACAAATATGAGCTAAACCATGAGTGGGAAATTTTATGTCCAACTTGACCTAATGTGTTCCTGCTATGGACCTCTAGTGTCTACCTTATCCACAGATGACTGAATTCCTTCTTCCCGTGTTCGCTGAGGGTTGGACATAACGATGACTCCCTCTGTCAGCCAATCATCTGGCTGTTGTTTACGCCTGCGCTCCACTCGTCCAATCCCCAGTTTTCCCTGCAGCTCTTCAATAAGTCGATCTTGCGAGTTGCTTTTATTCACAATGATTGGTCCCATTTTACGTCTCAACAATCCCTCCCTAAACATCGGATGCACATTGGAAGTCTCTTTGGTGCGGCGGATAACCGACTTGAGCTGGAAAGTGGATGATAAGGAGGTGTGGGAAGCTCGGATTGTGCCATTCACCAGAAAATCCATTTTGGGTTACAAGCACAAGCAGGACAGGGCCCAGCGCTGGACGTCTCAGCCAAGTGGCAAAAACACTCAAGCAGTGGCTTCAGAGTAGGACTGTCAAAATGCTATGCAGTTTTTGTCAGGCACGCACATAGTTCTTCATTTTTGTGTGCAGAAGCCAAGCACAGCCTTTTGTTCGAGTTCATTCCTTACTATCAAATCTACTTAGCACTAGCTAGGAATCTGTGGCAGGGCATGCTGGACAGCTGAAGTCAAAACAACACAGGTCTATAAACAAAATGCTTTCCCTAATATCTGCACATGCTTAAGCAAAGTAAAAGATCAAAGAAGCATAGTTCTTGTATTTTTCTTAAATTCATGTGCACAGTCTTGGTGCGTATATGCATAAGCAAATAGGAAAAAAATATCCCCTCTACTGTGGACTCCTGGCATGTTTTTGTATTGATACAGTCAGTGATGCAAAACTGGAATAAACATGATAGGCCAGGCCCTATGACTAACACAGCAATGTCAATGAAGCAAGTGGGAACGTGCGTCGACATCCTTTCAGCAAAGCTTACAACATCAGCCACAAATGATGTCTACAGGGAGACTTCTCCCTCAAGCCATTTTGTAATTGCTATATGACACCACATGCATCACACCACAGAGAATGAGGAATTTCTATTCATCTGGACATGTTCGTACTATTGCACAGCTCCTTGAGCATTCGTAGGAACTGCTCTCCCAAAATAAGTTTATGTCAGCATGGAGAGATACACTCTGCTTGAACAATTACCTTACACACCCATTGTCTCATTAGTGTCAGGGATTATTTATATCTTAGGCCGCATTGCCAAATAACAAAAAGACCACACTGGGTCCTAAATCCTCTATAGCTTCATGCCAGCAGCTTATTTTGGGAGAGTCAAGGCGAGCGTCCTACTTGACCAGAAGCAGATAGTCGCTCGACAGCAGAAGGCTGCTGTAGAGGCAGGTCCAGCGTTGCATCTGGTGTCCCGGGGCAGGTGGAGGGGGTGAAACACTCGTCGATCCAGCTGGACTCAGTCATGGGTGTCAGGGTTCCCTCTCGGCTGAGATCGGGGTAAATTACATCTTCCTCCTCCCAAGATCTGTCCTCATCTCCAGATGTAACCGAAGCCGGTGGCTGGTTCTCACCCGGTCGAGTGGAGTCGGGGGCTAAGAGCTTGTCTAAAGCATCATCCAGTAAAGGCTCCCGGCAAGGCCATGTTAAATCCAGTACTTCCCCTCCCTGATTTTCGGTAGGAGCTGCATACGGGCTACTTGACTGGACGGCAGGAAGTGAGACTGGAGAAGCTCTGGGACTACTGCCGCCTGGAACTGTGTATGTTTTTCTGATGACAGGAGCAGGACTCTTAGGAACTACTGTTTCACTTTTTGGAACTGTTACTGGACTTGAATAACGCGGAAGTATTATTGGGGTCGTATTATTTGGGACTGCTTCAGGACTAGAGCTTTTGGGTACAGTTGGAGAACTAGACATACTAGGAACTGTTAAAGGACTTGCAATCTTTGAAGGTGGACTTGAAAGCATTGGAATTGTCACTGGACTAGCACACTTTGGAACTCTTTCTGGACTAGCACTCTTTGGGACAGTTACCGGACTAGAGATAATGGGGACTGTCACAGGACTCGCACTTTTTGGAATTGGACTTGAAAGCCTCGGAACTGTTATGGGACTAGCAGACTTTGGCACTGCTTCTGTAGTGGTCGGCACCGTCACTGGACTATCGCTCTTTGTAGATCCGTGTGGATTATGACTTATGGGAGCAGGACTAAGACTTTTAGGGACCGAGCTTTTAGGTTTGATGTCCGGAGAACTGGGAGTCTTGGCTCTAAGAATGGGACTGGGGTTTTTAGACAAAGTAACAGGACTCTTGGAAACAGCTGCTGCACTGGAGCTCCTGGCAGCATGATCTAGACTAGAAGTTCCGCCAACAGTCACTGGACTTAAGCTCTTTCCAGGTGGACTTGAGACTTCACTAGCTGACACTTTATTAGTTGACATGTGTGTTGGGCTGTTGGCTTCAGTTTGACTAGGAGGTTTTACAGCACTGGAGAGAGTAATGCTCTCCACATGTGAGACCTCAGAAGTGACAGTGCCACCATCATCTTTCTGTTGGACCTGGGAGTACTGAAGGCTCTTAGATGATGTAATTACTACAGTGGAACTACGTGACGATGTGGGGGCTGAACAACCATCTTCATCTATGTGGAGTTCCAGTGGAAGAGGTGTACAGGAGGGTGTAGTGTAACTCGAGGGTAGAAGAGTATCCACTGAACCAATATGAGTTACAGATGGGTCGGCTACTGCTTGGACAACTGGTGAACCAGCAACCAATAAAGGGTCGACTGCATCTTGATTCACTGACAACTGAGAGCCAGACTGAATCAGATGCAATGACATAATGAACGCAATGTACAAACAAAGACAAGACATACAGAGTGGTAGAGAAAAAAGAAAGAAAGGAAAATAGAGAATGAAGGGAACGAACAGTAAAGAGTCTCAGACAAAGCAAAACTAGGGTAGAATTAGTAGGTCACAAAAATAAACTTAAAATTAATAAAATAAATTTAGTTTGTATATTTGAACAAAAGTCTTGATAGTTGCCCTCAGAGATACAAGGGCAGTATCTTGCAGTATATTGAATTAATGTAAATAAAAGCCCCAACCACCATCTTCATGCCACTGCAACATTGCAAAAATGTATGTTTGTGAGTAAAAACCCATGTAAACTGTTGATAAAGATGAAATATGAAACAGGAAAAGCAGCAGAATATCAAAAAACTTTCTGTTTACCATTTCTGTTATGGAACCGTGCCAGCAGCAGCAATCCATGCGACAATTACAAAACCACAAAAATGGTTAAAACACTGAATAAAGTTAGTCTGATCCAAACCTTTTCTACCCCTAATGCAGCGTTGTCATATACAACGCTACACAATGCCAAAAATAACTATCTTCCATTAAGTGTGCAAACCCCAAATACCCAAACTCAACCCACTTCTGAGCCTCACTCACATTGCTTTGGATTTTGAAGTCAGACAGGGAGGCCATTAGCTCATCCAGTTCTCGTGTGGCAGAGGAAGCAGACATTCTGGCTTGTTGTTGTGAAAGTGTTTCCTCTTGTCCATCTGTTTGCTCATCTGACACCATCAAAGGTGTGGGACTACAGAAAAAACATCACAATCAATACAAAATGAGTGGATTCTTACAATGAAAGATAAAATCACAAAGCAATCCTCTTAAAAATATGTGAGCACTAATTTATCGCCCACATATATTAGTACAATTCCTATGCTGCTGTAATGTTTTTCACTTACATGGGTGAGGGCACAGAGCTTTCCAGCTCATCTAGAAGGCTCTCTACACTTGGTCGTACATCCTCTATTCCTCGAGCTGCTGCACCACGTTTAGGTTTATCCAGTGTTGGTGGGGCGGCTCTTCCTGCAGTGGAGACTCCATTTTCCTGGATATGGTGGATGATGCTGCTGGCAGGCAGTGGTGGAGCTGCTTCTTCTACAACAGAGAAGAAAAATATATGTATTTATTTCATGGATTAACTTCCAACACAACAACAGAACAGAAACAAAATACAGTGGAGAGAATGAGATCACAGGGTAACACTACAAAAACAGGAGTGCCCGATTTAGATAGTGACATCTGCATTCCTTCAGAGAAACATGAGAGAGCATGTTTCATAAACTGTAAAGTAATCTCTGTATGTACCTTCTGTGGGGAAGGCCGGGGTGCTTTGCTGGACAGCGTTGAGCTCCAACAGCAGGCGGTCCAGCTCAGACAGGTTGCTGCCCAACGATGAGTTCATGGCAACAGCTGATGACTCACTACTCTTCTGCTTATTAGGGAAACTGTACAGAGTGGAGAGAACAACAAATACTAAAGACTCCCTTCTGTGAAAATCAACCTTGTTAACATGTCCATATGGATATAGATAGAGACTTGGACTTCATAGATCTGCACATTCTCAAGGTAGCAATGATGTAGATGGTACATTTAAGCCATTTTAAGGAAAGACGAAAATATTTTTAAGGAAAAAACTTCTAAATATGTCATTATGATGCACAGGGATGAGTTTTAAAGGGTTTAATCAATGACTGCAGAGGGACTTTACCCTCTGAAACCCAAAGCGTTCCAGCACGTTTGAAAGGCATGTTATTTATTTATTAATCACCAAAATTATATTATTTATCAGAGCCAGAAACTATAAAAACAGGAAGACTCAATGAATTTTAATTTTCCCAACATTCCTTCAAAAAATCGCGTGTTATGTTTTTTGGGGGGAAAACAACCCAATCTAGTCTAAAAATGTGGATATTTAATCAAAATCACTTTATTCTCGGGCCGCTGTTTAGCTCAATGAGTTAAGGCGATACCACATGGGCTCAGTCCCTCTGCAGCGGTCATGAGTTCGAGTCCGGCTCAAGACCATTTGCTGCGTGTCACTCTCCTGTC
Organism: Chromis chromis; assembly: GCA_900302755.1. Taxonomy (NCBI): domain Eukaryota; kingdom Metazoa; phylum Chordata; class Actinopteri; family Pomacentridae; genus Chromis; species Chromis chromis. The sequence continues at coordinate 5,240 of OMNN01026035.1, forward strand.
TACCCCCACTTTCACTCCGTCTCTCTACCAATAAAACGGAAAAACTCTCCCCCAAAAAATACATTTAAAAATAAAAAATAAAAAAACACTTTATTCTACATGTCTCATTTAAGAATATTCCCAAAATAAGTCATTTGCAGTAAAAGTTTCTGTAAAAAAACAAACTTCTGCACTCCTCAGTGCAACAGAGAAGTCATTACTTATTTAATTGCGACATGACAAAAATTCTGGGACTTTGCAGTTGAAGCATTACATAGAGCAGATAGTAAATGCGTATGGAAACATAATAAAATGTTAGTACTAAAGTATCTATAGTAGGAGGAGCCACCATTTATTCCCAGTATTGGTATCACCTGTGGGCACTTGGAACAATGTTTTTCAATTTTAGTGAAATGAGTAATCAAAGAAAATCCAATTTTTATCTATTTTTAAGACTGATGGCATTATAACTTTGTAATATTGAACAAAAAAGATTTTTGAGTTCTTCCTACTTCTAGCAATGGTTGTACAGTTTCCATAGAGGTGCAGAACTTTATGTGGCAGAGAATGAATGAAGGGAAATGAGCCCACAGTGAGTAAAAATGAGGTTCAGAGGGATAAACACCAACAAGTTTTCCAAACATTTTAGTTTGATGTTTTTAGCTTAGAGCTGACTCAAAATTAAATTCGGATATTTTTACTTGCATGTCAAAATTCTAGTATGGTAGAGGTTGTAAAGGTTTTTCACAGCTATTGCACCAAGCCAACACATCTATATGCAATATCCATAGAGTTGCACTGTGCTGTAATAGACCCTCCAATGATCATGACCTCAGTTCTGACCTGTATACGTGGTCCTCTTCACCAATGGGCTGGCTCGGACTGCTGCTATCTCTAGACCAGGGACTTCTCTGAGCTGAGCTGAAGGACTGAGGAGAGAAAGAAAAGTCACTACCAATTATTCACCCCTGAATAAATCAAACGATGTTTTTAATTGAGTCATCTAAGTTCAGCCAGCCGAGGACATATTCATAATGTATGCGTTTACCTCTGTTTCATCTAGTCCGTTCAGAGTTCGCTCAGAGGGAGTTGGTGGTGCTTGGGGTGGAGAGCAGACTTCTTGCTGGCCCTGACTCCCAACAGGGAAGGAGTAGGCGGTCTCGTCAGACAGGAAAAGTGGGCGCTTGGAGATGTGGGATGTTGTGGACTCAAGGTCCGCCAACAAAGCATCTATGGAAAAACAAAACACAGACTGGTTAGCATAATTATTAAACTCAACCGTGATCCGATCCGGTCAGGTCACATCCACTTTGATTTTAGCTTTCGCTGTTTACTTATGTGCAGCGTTACTCTTTGATGTATAATAAGGTGTCCTTGGGTGTTTTGAAAGGCAGAAGGAAGTAAAATTGATCATTATAGGAGATATGACAATACTGTGAGATGAGAGATTCAGCTATCTACTGAGGTTGCTATCCTTTTAAATCATAGCCATTTTACAGGATTGTTTGCATTGCAGCAGTAGTGTATTAACCTAAAATAGACATTCCTATCTGTTTACAGTTTATCTATATGTAGTTTCTCTGTTGAAATTCCAAAAATATTATTAGATCACCATATTAATCACCATATAACATTATGTGAACCAATGACAAGCGTAATCCATGTCGTCAAGCACTAATAAAAAGTTGAAATTCTCATGAACAATGCTCGACTCATCACATGTTCTGTTTGCATACACCATCACTAAGTAATTACTGCTTATTTCGCAACCTGTCAAAGGGCCATGTGCACTGACATCAGAAGAGGTGGAGTTGTAAAAGTTGAATCATGCTAGCTGTCACAACCACTCCTTTAGTTACTCATTTACCAGCAACTGCATGCAATCTCCAAGTTTTAAATCCAAGACCTGCAGTAAAATCTGCCACCAGGTATGTGTTCTCATATTCACCATGTACACACCAGACAGCTACCAAATCTGAGCCATGGGGGTTATTTGGTATTCTGAGAGGAAAGCGGTCTAAGAGAACAACTACTAATTTAGCAGCCCTAACAAGTAGGTAGAGGGACACATAACATTATAGGGGATTTAATGAAGAGCACAGGCTGTATTACTGAGCACTTGGGCTTATTTTAGCGCACTCACTCACCAGAGCAGGGTTTAGTTTCTCTTGTAGAATTTCACAAGTCCTAAAAAATAAGATCCTAAATATAAAAACGAGCTTGATCTAAGAAGAAATGTCTTATATGAATAAAGTATCTGTTAACAAATACTGTTTAAACCTAATGTCAGTATACCAGCATATTATAGGCAAGAAAAGACACTGGTGTTACAGCGTTCAAAATAGTACACTAGCAGTAAATTCCAGTATAAATAACCAAAACAGTAAATGAATAAGAGTTGCTATCATTAACTATCAGTCCGTATTGGTAAAAGCTCACTGAAAAGGACTCAAACAGTAATATTCTATAAGCAATTCTGATAATATTGCCACTACTGCAAAGGTATGTTCAGCAGCAGAAACTCCAGAGGTCCCAGCCTAAAATTAACCACAGGGTCAAGACAGAGGCACTTATAGCTTAAGTAAAAAAGAGATGAGACGTACCTTAAAAAAGACAAAACAGTACACGCGGGGAAGTGAAGAGAAGATAATGCAGTGAAAGGAGAAAAGCAGAGGAGGAAGAGGGCAACCTCAACACACTGTCTGCCAGGCAGGAACTGCCTTTCTTAACTCTACCATCAGCACAAGAGGACAAGGAAGAGGAGGGGGAAGAGTGGGGAGCAAGTGAGAGCAGAGGAGAGGGTTAAAATTAATAGCAGGGAGTAAGGTTCACCTCCCCACTGCTATGCCTGCTCTGACTGAGCTGCCTGAAAGCTCAAGTAAGAGATACTACTCACGAAAAGCACTGAAAACCTTCTCTGAGGCAGAAGCTGTCCGACTTTAGAAGGCCGAGCGAGTAGGAGAGGATGACGGAGTAATACAACGTGGTGAAATGAGGAGAGTTGAGAGCAATCAGAGCTCTTATCAACAGAGGCATGCCCAACTGAGGGAGTGGTATCACAAAGGTATATAAGGGGTATACTCAGCCCCTCCTCCCTGCCGTCAGTGCAGCCTCTGCTTAGGTTACTCATGACTCACATTTTACCACATTTAATGCTACATGTTACATTAGATTTAGTCTTTTAAGTACAGTTATATTATTAGGTTAGGAGTTCTTTTGTATGGGCAAGTTTCTGACCACTACAAAGAGTTAACAGGAAACTAATTACAAACCTAAAAATGAATGCTTGGTATACCATAGTATCATGAGCACAGTGGTAACTTGGACTGCAATGTTTTCCAGACAGAGAGGAGACACAGCAGAAGCTGAGCCAGATCAATACCAGATCCACTTGGACCGACTTGGCGTTAGCATGGTTAGCATGGTTAGCATGATTAGCGTGGCTAACATGCCTGTTGACTGGGTTTCACAGCAGAGACTCCTCTCTGGACACAGAAGCCCGGCTGCATTCCTCGGAGTTTCATTATGGATACAGCAGAGCTCAGTGTTTACACTACTGCAGCCAGCTCCGTGCGTGTCTTCATCGCTTACTAGGTAGTAACAACAACAAAAAAATATATACACACAAACCCATAAAAGTGAAGAGGCAGACACAATATAAGTGTCAGTCTTTAAAGTGAATACCAAGTATGGTGTGCGATAAAAGGCAGGTGCATCTCAAACTCAACGCTGCAGCTCCACTTCTCATCCACTAGAAGAGGAAGTTAACGGAAGTGTGAACTTATTCTATGAGGTTTTCCTGTGTCATAACTGTAAAGGTAAAGACTTCTGCTTTACAACATTTCCCACGATTAGGGCTCAAAAAAATACTGGACCCAATATTCAGCCTTTTTTCCCGTTAATTATTGATGTAATTATATTATTATCACGATCATCATTACTATTAATGGGGCTCTAGGGACTTTGTTTGATAGTAAAGTGAAGACAGAGGATGTAGGGGAATGCAGCACGTGATCCAGGAATGGGGTTTCGCTGTTCAGGGAATATGTGCATGTATGGTGTATTATGGCATTGTCATATAATGATAAATTAATGTGAAAATGCACTAGTTTGGCACTGATGCAGCAGCTTCTATCTGTAGCCACTCTGTAGTCTCTAGCAATGTCCTGCCCACAGCACTATCTGATAGGCTGTAATTCATGAATTACAGCCTATCAACACTGAAGGATAAATGTTGAGAAGTTCAACTTTAATTAAACATAGCATATAAATAGAAAAAAGTTATGTTATAGGTTATGTATTAAATTCTGACACCCGGATTTTCATTTTTACTGCAAATGTACCAGCTCCAGATCTTAGGTATAAGCTGTTTTTTATCCTAATGACATCAAGCACAAAACAGAGGGAAATTTTAATGAAGATGTCTTTTTTTAAGTAACTACAGACCTACTCCTCTCTCCACAGTCTACCCCAAATTTCTTGTATTTGGCCAATACTTCATTATAATTCTCAGATGTATACATGCAGAAGTACAAACCAAAGAAGAAGAAAAAAAGACAAGATCCGGGTAAGTCCACATATTAATCTAATGAAAACAGGCCAACACATAATTTAGTTTTCATCAGATACTTCTCTGAAATACTGCATAAATAAATGGTGAGAGTATCTGCAAGGCTCCGTATGTATCTGTTACTGATGTCAGAACAAAGTTTTACTGCAGCTGCTGGAGACCTCAGTCAACAGATGATAGTCCAGATGGTTTACACAAGAGATGTTAATCAACTTAGCTCTGGAGCTGAACTGGATTTAACCCTGGTTATAAGGAACCTGCAGCTCTAAAACACAGTTACTGCTCAAACATTCACCCTCAAGCTACATTAAACATTGGCTTGTGTGAGTGTAGTACCTTTAATGTCTGAGAGGTCTCCTATCAAAACTAAGCAAGTAAATTGAATTCAACAGCTCATTTCCCTTAACTGTATGGTTAGAGTGCCTTCCTAATTATCAGGATATAGCTCAGTTCAGTTTCAGAGTTGTCTTTGTTCACTGAGTGCAGCATGCAAGGCATGCTCTGACCCATCCGCAAACTACACAAACACACAGAGGTGTGTCAGTCTCCTCTGCCAAGGGAACATACCGTGATACACAGACTGCACTGCGAAGCACAGACTAGTTCCCCAGTGACCAAAAATGGAACAACAGTAAAACGAGGAACTCATGAGACATGAGCGCTAAATCATGAGATGAACCTTGTGAATCGTTATCCTCGAAAAAGGGAGGCAAAACCTTTTGAAGTTAACTGCAGTTGGGTATATTTTTGGAGTAAAACTTCTATTTGACATGTTTTAAGGGCAAAGTTATGCAAAGCCTTAGGATGCCGAAGTTCCTGGGAAGCAGGAGGTTGTAAGATTTGCTCTTCACCACCTGCAGTAAAATAGGTTACATGCACATCTAACAAACTGCGTACATCTATTTAACACAGTCCTCCATCTTCATTTGCAGCTGACAAACACAGGAAAACCTCAGCATTTGGTTGGCTCCTGTGTGCACAACACTAACAGTGACATGGTAGGGCGCAGCTGGGCTCAAACAATGAGGAATGGAGGTGGGAGTGTCGAGAGAGATAGCGAGTGAAACTGGGAAGTGTGTGTGCGTGGCGCGCAGCAGGCAAATCCTCAGAGGCTAAAATGTGGGTTGACGCAGATTACGGAGACTCCCTTCCTCCCAGATGAATGGTGTGCATTTTAATTACATGAGCACTGCTTCACACGGGGCTCATTACAGGAAAGAGAGAGAGCGGGAGATAAAAAGGGGACTGGGAAGACTGGGGTGGCAGAAGAAGGGATGAAAAAGGCAGGAAAATTGGGAATGAAGGGAGGAGGGGGATGCAGGAAGAGGGTAGGGAGGATATGGAAAGGAAACCGTTTGAAGAGTGAAGTATGTTGGCAGTGAAGGCCAGGACAGATGTTGGATCAGAACCTAAATCACTACCTTTCACAGTCAAACTCTGCATAAAAAATAAATGGAATCTGATTAGGCAAAGCAGTCCAAGAGCACTCATCTCCTGACAGTTTTGATCACTATAAGTCCTGGATGTTAACAGAAGCAAGCCTCCATTATCCCTGACAGGACATCCTGCCTGCATGAGCCTCCATCACTGCTGACCACTGCATGGAGTGAATCAATGCTGTCGGCTACTCAACACATCCACTCTTGTTTATTTAGCCCTGCTGGTAGCGATTCATTTCAGGGAATTGGTCCTATCAAATGTAATGCAACTGAACAACAGCATTTTACAACCTGCAGGGGGTGATGTTGAGTTATGTGTGAGCGCCTGGCTCACCTTCTAGCTTTTTCTTCTCTGGGTTGGTCTACAGTAAAAGGCTTCTTTTTATCTGTGAGGTTCACAAATGCCGTGGCACTTACTGAGATATGAGCTGACACCAAAGCCAAAACGGGGTGAATATTAGCGGTCTGTGCAGCAAGTTTACCTGTGTTCCCTGACCTCCTTTCTACTTCTCCCTGCTCTCATTCCTTTCATTTCTTCCCTCTCGTATTTGATGTGTTGCAAGGTGGAAGCTGGCTGATATGAATTCCTAACGTGCCACAGCTCGTCTTCCATATATGAGAGAAAGAGGGAGAGATGGAGAGAAATGCGAGGTGCACACCAACTCAACCAGATGGTGTGATAAGACAGAAAAGACAAGACAAGACAGGAAAACAATCTAGTCAGATATTATACTAAGACATTTTGCTTCTAATCTGTTTCGAGTAAAAGGGAGTGTCAAAAATGAAATGTTTATAAATGCAATACAATGCCAGAACAATTTCTATTGTAAGAAACAATCTGCAGTTACTACTCTGCTGGTGTGAAGCTTGAGCATACATCGACATGAAGCGACAGCCTTTCATGTTCTGCTGTGAGAGAGATGGCCTCTCAATGTGACACAAGCTGACAGACCATCCCAGCAATGATGAATCCTTCTCTTTGCTTGCACCAGTAGTGGGAGAAGAAAAAAATCAGGACAAGATGGGTGCACATGCACTTATGCATTACACCCCTCTGGGCTTGTGTTAGACAGCAGAAGGCCTGTGCCTGTGCTCATTTGGAGCGCTTCAGCAGGCACACAAGCGCAAAATTAAATCACACAAGAATCACACACACACACACACACACAGGTGCAACAGTAGACGACAACACTGCACGCAGGTGCCTCTCAGCATGGCTGCCCACACATACCAGAGACAGACGGAGGCATCTAGGACCACTATAAATACTTTCCCGCCTGACCCCGACCTGAGGGAGAAGAGACGTACAGTAGATGATGGATGACCGTGCTGGTCAAAGCAATAGTACGACTTTACAGACCACCCAACCAGCCTGCACTCATAAATTACATTACATTTGCTGTTCCATGTCATAAACTTGTACACTGTATAAAGAAGAGTCTGGTTGGAGTTTCCTTATGTCAAGATCGATTAAGTGCTACAGAGGATATTATACATGGAAATGGCATCACAGCCCACACTTGCAATTAAATCACAGAATACAACTGCTTACACAGCAGCATGCACTCCAATCCACTCCACACTCAACTCAGAATAAATTCTGCTAATCAAAGCGTATAGCAGCACAAACTCACTGAATTCTCTGCTAAACAGAGAGAGTGATTACTGTGCAAACACACTGTTAGTGAGATTATTACAGCCTTGCATTGCCTCATGACTATTGTTAAATTATGGAAACACTACAATGTGTTTAGGGGAATAAGACATCTGTAAACAGAGCAAGGAGACACACATTTCCATCCTATGACAAATAATGTGACACGAAACATCATCATTATAAAGCAGAAACCATCCTGGCAGCTAAGACACAAACACAGCATGATGTTATCACGATACAACATTAACTGCAAGACAATCATCTACAATACATTACAATATCTGTAACTGAGGAAGTAAAAAATACCCCTCAAAAGCCAAAAAGCAGGAATCATGCATGTATTCACGGCATTGTGGTATCATTTTTATTCATTTTTAATCATTTCAATTTGATTAATAAGCTCTCTGATTTGTTTTCACCTGTCTCACACTATCTGCATTTTCCAGAAGTCATAAAGTCATAATTAAGTGATGTAATATATTGGTGCATATATATATTTTCTTCTACTCCTGCCATATACTGTGAGCACAAGCAAGTCCCTGGTTTAATTCCACTAATTCCATTGACCTTTGTGGTATGCCACGCTGAGAATCACAGCAGTTAATGAGTGAACTAACAGGAAATTAATTGGCTTTCTATTTTTGTATTGATTAATCATTCCAGTCATTTGAAGGTTCCAGCTTCTCAAATGTCAGAATGCAATGCTCAAGGATTTTTGTGCCCTCTTCGTTAATAGAAACAAGTCATCAAAATAGCTCACCTGGTTCTCACAGTTTATATATAAAGCAAATAATGAATTGAAAAAATAATCTACTGATTAATCAAAAATGCAAATAATCATACTCGTAGTCCTGATCCCCCACATTTTACGTCTCTATCTACACTGCCACCATCTAATGACCAAGGCCAAAAAATGAAAGTCCATGATGAAGAATCAAAGTTAAACCCCTAGTGTCAACCCTAAAACCACAGTATAATGAGTATATATTATCAGTGATGGAGCTATGATCAAACTATTTATCTTAGCAAAGGATCACATGACTAAGACTATACAGTTTCCGTCTCTACAAAGCTTTATGGCAACTACAGTTTTTGAACTGGAGGTCAGTTTGCAAAAGCACTTGTTACAGCCAAGTGCGACACGGCTGAGATAACAGTGAGTCAACACATCGATATCTGAGGCTGTGGTTCACTGCCAGAAACCGCTGGATTGCTCCCTCTGGGTTGGGGTGAGTTGCAGTCCCAAAAGAAGTTAAAATATCTCAGGAACTTGGAGCTTGAGATCAACAGACGGATTGGTGCAGGCGTTGTACTGGACCATTGTGGTGAAGACGGAGCTCAGCTGGGAAGCGGGGCTCTTGATTTATGTTCCAACCATCACCTTTGGTCATGAGCTCTGGGCAGCGAATGAAAGAATGAGATCGCAGATACAAGCAGCCAAAATGAGTTTCCTCCGTAGTGTGGCTGGGAAAAACAGTGAGGACCTCGGACATCAGGACGGAGCTCGGACTAAAGTCGTTGCTACTACACGTCAAAAGAAGCCAGTTGAGGTGATTCGGACATTTGATTAGGATGCCTTCTATGTGACTTCCTTTGTAGGTTTGCCGGGCATGTCCAGCTGGGAGGAGAACCCAGGATAGATCCAGAACTCGCTGGAGGGATTACATATCTCATCTGGCCTGGGAATGCCTTGGAATCCTTCAGGAGGAATCAGAAGATGTTGCTGGGGAGAGGGAAGCCAGGAACAACCTGCTTAGCCTTCTGCCATCACAACCCAACCTCGAATAAGAGGAAGAAAGTGGATGGATGGAACAGGTGGATTGTTACATGCAGATTGCAAATGGTGACAGCATCCCATATCAAACAGAACTCTCTCTGAAATTGCAGATACATTTGTGAGATCTACAGTCCTCCCCCATGCTCATGCATAGATTGCAAATGTGGTGTTAAGTTGGAGAGTTAAAAGTGAACTAATTAACACAGAAGAAGATGAGCTCATGTTCCAAGTAGCAGTTTGCATTTTGCAAATTTCATGGAAGGGACCCCAGGCCACAACTGTACCATTTTGCTTCACTCTTAAATTAGCATTTTCAGCCTCAGTGGGCAGCTAATTTTCTGCAAAAGTTCTGACACCTACCGTACACAACCTTCCCAACACCAAACAGCAGAGAGACAAAGTTAGTGAATTGGTGGTGAGCAGAGCAAAGCATTTAGCTAGAGGAACTGTTTCTTACAGGAGTTAGTGGAACGTAAAACAGAGCTAAAAGGAGAGGGAATATTGCATGTACAGCGATCAGCCACAACATTATGACCACTGACAGGGGAAGTGAATAACATTGATCATATTGCTACTATGTGGTGTTCTGCTGGAAAACCTTGGATTTTGCCATCCGCGTTGATGAGACTTAGACACCCAAATAAACATTGTCCCAGAACAAGCACACTCCCTCATGCAAATGGCAATCCCAAATGTCACTGGCCTACTCCCGCAGGAACCACATGGCAAAAACATCAAACAATCAGGAACATCTTGAGGAACATGACAATGGCCCAAGATGTTGATTTGATCTCCAAACTTTCAAGACCTCATTCTGATCAAGCATCAACAGGATGCAGTGGAACAAGTTTGATTGACAGAGGCCCCACTGCACAACCCAGAGTACCCAAAGAATCCACTGCCAACGTCCTGGTGCCAGACTCCATAGGACACCCTGAGAGGTCCTCTTGTCCATGCCCAATGGTTCAGAGTATTTTTGATGACATAAGAGGGACCAAAGCAATATTAGGCAGTTGGTCATAATGTTATGCCTGATTGGTGTATGTTATCCTGGTAAAACAACAATAAATCCAAACTCTGCTCCTGCTGGACATAAAAAAAGCAACTGTAACCTTAAAAGGCAATACCATATATCAGGGTTGTGTTGACAGCTTGTTCTGCTGCCTGTAAGTGGGAAAAACATAATTTAAAAGAACCGTCTAACATTTTGGCAAATATGTGTTTGTTCTTTTTTCTTGCTGAGAGTTAGATGCCACTATTCCTATGTCTGTATAGAGGAGATTAATCTAGCTTAAAACAACCGGAGGCCAGAGTAAAGAGCTTGAACAGCTCTTTAAATGAACTTTTTCTCAAACTGCTGATACGGCACTTGAAGTTCTATTCTGAAGAAAGGTGGAACCACTGACAGTTGACCACAGAAACCATTGACGCCTCATCTCTGTTCACTTCCACCCAGAAACTGTTTCAGGCTGCTGATGAACATGCTTTACCAGAAATTGGCGTATGTTCGACCACAACAGATGTTACAAGTCTACAAGGTGTAGGAGTATGCCTCAGAAAGGTCTATCCAATAAAACCCCAATGGCCCTCATTAAAAAACAACTTCGTAAAGAGGTATGATGGAGATTAAGAGTGCTAAAGTACAAACAAAACCCTGTATATATACACAACATATATTTTTAGATCATTATCTGCATGTATCTTCAGTTTGGTCACAGCTTCTTAATAAAAACACTCCAGTGGTGACTTTGCTGTATTCCTTTCAAAGATTTCCTTACTCTACACATTTCATTCTAGCATCTCTTACTACATCTTTTCTAAATAGTCTGACATCAAACCATAATGTCAGCACTGATCTGAAATAGTTACATTGTCTTTTGTATTATAATCATTAATATTATTATTATCATCACAGTGCAGCACTGGTGGTTATGAATGTTCACTTTCCACTTCCTCTTCTGTCTGCCTTCAAGTCACTTCTGATTATGCTGCCTTCTAACATGTTTGCTTTTCTTTATTTTAGCTACTTCTCCTGTTCTGTCATGACTTGTGGGTTGTATTTCTACAGTTTTTTTTAATCCTTGCTGCAAACCTATTACCCACAGGAGTCAATATATATCTACTGAGCGGAATAATTTCATTTCAAGAGAGAGTAAAATAATTAAAGGATTTTTGAATGCATGAATAATGTATCAACCTCTACATATGCCTGAAAATTGAAAGAAAAAAAAAGAGAAATGAGAGTATCTGTAACTAAAATAATACCAGTCAAAAGATGAAACACTCTCCTCTTGCTGTTTCCCACCTACCCCCCCTCTTCCTTTGTTGCCCACAGTCAAAAGCTTACAGAGGAAGACAGAGGTAGTTTGTGGGCGCGAAAGCTTTCCTGGGGTTTATACGTTGCCCCTGTGGTTATTTTGGGCCTCTGTGTGCATGCAACAGTGGTGAAAGCACTTTGAAAATGCTTCAGCAGTACTGTGGGTGCATTTATTAAAGACAACAAGAAGAAAATGGTAGAGAGCGTTTTATTGAATTGCACACATAAGCTAAATGTGCACTTGTATTTGAGAGAAAATAACCTAAGGGGGCATATGCACACTACAGAGCCTCAAGCAAAATAAAACACTGAATTACTGCACAGAGTTTATTCCTTTATTCAGGTTTTAAAATAGTAAATAGTCAAATTATCCACTTGGCTGCCTTGTTACAATACAACTGTAGTGAAATTTAAGACATCTCACCATTCACTAAAACACCTTCCTATCGCCAAGCAGAAAACCCTCAGCATTTGTCCTGAGGTAAAGCCACTCCACTTATTGAATGAGAGTGTAATTGAGGGCACACTAGAGGTTACCTGTCTAGACGGGAGTCAAAGTGATTGTATTGTCTCAATGGGCATACATATAAACACATATATAATTTGATAAACTGCAATTTACTATTCTGATTTTTTGTATTAATAGTTTTTTTTCTCTAATGCATGTTAAAATATACTGAAGTGCACCATGTATCTACCAAATACTAGCCATGTGGTTTACATACAGAAAGGAACATGATACTGTGTAGTTACTAGATGCAAAAGCTCTACTGATCATTTCAATTTGGGCTCTCTGAGGCTCTATATTGGAACAGAGATGCTTTGAGCCACATACTAATGTCATTATCACAGCTACAATACAAACACGCTGGTACTGTGCAGGAAGTATTACTATGACTTAACTGTAATCATTCAATGACGGAGATTATGAGATCCAAAAAGTTCCAGAAAAAGCCTGTAATTTAATTTTGAGTTAATATTTGTTTGTCGAACCAAGAATGATTCCCAGTTTATGTGCTACTTTTCATAGCTTGGTAGTGTCATAAGCCAGACCCCGATAAGTGTCAGAAAGTAGATAGCTGGGTGGATAGACAGATAGACGGACAATTTCCGCTTCTCTTAATAATCAGTTCTGTCTAGTTCTGCATTTTCTGGGTTGAAGTAGGTCACGGCACCAGAAACAAGCAGCTCTTTGTCCCCCCTCCAGCAGGACGAGGACAGAGGGAAGAGGATGGAGAGGAGGGATAGTGAGGTCTGCGAAACAGGCCAAAAAATCATCTCACTGGAAAACAATCAGCTCCATCCATGTGCCAGAACCCACACACCCTCGTGTGTGTGTGTGTGTGTGTGTGTGTGTGTGTGTGTGTGTGTGTGTGTGTGTGTGTGTGTGTGTGTGTGTGTGTGTGTGTGTGTGTGTGTGTGTGTGTGT
>OMNN01026036.1:4706-26617 GCA_900302755.1 Chromis chromis
CACACACACACACACACACACACACACACACACACACACACACACACACACACACATATACACATATACATTGCAGCGCTGGATGTGAATCAGAAAAGTTGAATTAAGGCTCACAGATTGAACACCGCTGTCGTCTGCCCCCACATCCGTTGAGTACATTTTGACATGAGTCTTTGATCTTGCTGACTTGGTGTGAGTTAATGGGTGTCACCAAAATTTAATCAAAATGTAGTTTTCATGTAATCTGACAACAGAAATGTAACCTGTATAATTAAAATCTAATCCTAGCTGCTGCATCCTATAGTTGTTATTAACATTCAAGCAAGTTCGTGTGACTGCTGTTTTGGCACATGCACTCATTGTTGCAGTCAAAGTGTGACTAACCCGACTGCAAGAGACATGTTGTTGTGACATTTATTTTATACTGCACTGTTGAATTTTGTGGTTTAGAAATGTGCTGTGCTGGTCCGCGCTGAAAGGCAGTGGAAGGCCAGGCCAGATATTGCTGCGCACCTTGGTGTAATCCTTGGTATTTAGTGTGTTCTCTCAGGCTGCCGAGGTGAAAAGTTGAACCTGGTGTTGACCTTCTCTTGAGAGAGGGCTTAGCTCTGAAGTCAGGCGCAGGCCAGCGGCACAGGGAGGATATTCTATTTTTATATTAAGTTCCTCTTCCCCTCCCTCACGTGCACGCCTCCTCTCCGTGGCCACCCTCCCCTCGCACACGGAAACAATTAGCATCTGTGATAAGATGTTGTACATATTTCCACCATTTTATCTCATCGGTTTTGTTTGTTTGTTTTTCCATCATGACGAAAGTCTTGTGTCCCCTTGTCACGGCGTTGTTGATCACAATTACATCTCATCTAGGTGCAAGGAGTTGGAGAGAGAAGGACGCAGAAAGAGACTGAGAGGGGCCTAATGTTTATCACTGCAGGGAGTTGAATTCCAGATGCTGAGATAATGAAGAAAATAAGCAAACAATTATGCAAAAATAGACAAAGTGGGGGAAAAAAAAGCACAAGCAGACTGACAGACGACAGGAATGATGTTTGGGGCGAACTGGACAAGTTTTTATTTGTACTCCCGAGAGGCCATTTTAAGACAGGTCACACTAAAGCAAGAGAAAGTAAGATTTAAAGTTATAGAAGTCTGTTGATACAGAGAAAGGGAGACATAAATGCTTTAGAAATAGCTTTTTCCATGATAAGCATGATTCCTTGGTATGCACCTGTTTGTGAGTACAGCTATCCAAAAGTGTTCGTTTGAGCATACACACAGATTTGCACATTTGAATAGGGTGTGTGTGCGTGTCAGGAGATTATTTAGCATCTTTTGCTGTCTTACATCGTATTTATCCCCTTAAGGGACAGAGCTTTAACCACTGTGTTTGATTTACAAATCTTATCATGTGTCGTATCATATGCCTCTGACTTGCTGATCCACACACTCCATTTTGCTAAAGCAACATGACCTAGAATTCAAAACCAAAACTAAGTCTGACATTCTTCCAGTCCAGTGGAGCAGGAGAATACATGGCCTAAAGATATGAGTCTGACAGTATATGTTGAGTTGTGCTGCGCTCCGTTCTCCATCTGTTTTAGTTTTGGAGTGGTTGTGATAACCTCAGCCTGACCCCTGATTGGTCTAATCTCACCCTTATCTTTTCTCACTGGTCAGCTGACCGAACGCACGGCTGCAATTGGCGGGTGCGCTGCCGAGGAGGAGGAATTTGTTTAGCATTGTGTTGGGGTAACAGTTAGACAGTGAGAAGTTTAGTCTACTGTCTAAACCATAGCAAAGCTTCAAAACACAGAAACAGAAGGAATGTTTAGGGGGAGAATTCAAAGAGTCAGACATGTTGGCTTTCTCAGGCAGTAGCCTGTTTGATAATCTTGATACTGTACCTTTTCTTTGTGCACAAACATTACTAGATGCCAGTGAATTTACTACAGTGCTACAGTAATAGCATCTGTAAATGAGTCAAACGTACCCTCATCTAGTAGTACCTCCAGAGAATATTGCAACTAGCCCCCATTTCATCTCTGTATTAACGTAAATTAGTTTTATTTCATTTAATCTGCTGACTCCAGATGGAAATATCCTGTAAAATGAAATATCTGCAGTGACTGTGCTTCTGAATAGCTGTAAGAGCCACGACAAGCCGCTGTCCAGTGTAGTAGCTGCTCCAGGCAGTCTGTTTGGAGGGCTTTAGAGCCAGATTAGATCAGAGGACCACTCTGTTTGTTTGTTTTGATTTGGGAGGGGCCAGGCTCCTGAGGGATGCCCGCTCCCCCCCCCAACTACCACTCTGCTATCCCTCCCCAGGATTCCCCCTCAGGGCTCGGTCAACTGGAGCCCCCCTGACCTCTCTGTCACCCCTTCTTACCCCAGTGTTAGCCAAGGCATCCTGGGAACAAAAAAAGAAAGCGAAGGAAGACTCTGCTGTGTCTTAGTGTCTGCTGAACCAAATCACAACCAGACCTGTTCATGCAGGAGTGAAGGCATTGCCACCCAGGCAGGCGGCCCCTCCAGCCCTGACCAGCCCTATAAGAGGTTCATCCCAGCGGGTTGACCTCTCTTTCATCTGCTTGTGGGTCTGAGGTGTTCTCTCTCACCCAGTAGCACTTCAAGGGCAAGGTATTAGTGAAGTGAAAAGATTGGTTAAAGGCGACTGCAGTCTTGCGTATGTTGTTATGTAACCGTCATCATAACTCCTTTTTTTTTTTTTAAGATTTATTTTTGGCTTTTTATGCCTTTATTAGATAGGACAGAGACAGGACGGACATGTGGTAAACGCCCGAGGTTGGAATCGAACCCGGGACAGCCACTATGCCTTAGCACTTGGGTCACACGACATAACCATTAGGCTATCGGGGCGCCCCCATCATAACTACTTTTTAGGTTGTAAAAATAGGCACCTAAATTTGCGTTAAATCTGAGGAGGTACCACTATGGATGGAGTCCAAATTCAAAATGGTTTTATTACTGTGAATCTGTTATTTGCTTGAAAACACATCCAAGTTTCTCCAGTAGACAATTTGGCATCTTTTTCACATGATCTTCTGCAACTGCACATGCTTTGTTTTGAAGCCGTCTGAGTCCCATGACTGGAGTTCACTCACTCATCTCTCTATCCACCTACTCCCATGTCTTTTCCATTGACGCACTCTTCCCATTTCTCCGTCTTTCCAATCTCGATGAACAGCATCAGCCAAGGGCAAACACCTTCACATGTACACATTAACACACACACAAACACCCCCCTACACCTCTGCTGACCTCTTCTTCATCTCCCACAAGGCCTTGGGGTGAGGCAGCCTGGCACCAGACAGTTATTCAAACCCTCAGGCAGCTTTACCACAGGTCAGAGACAAACAGAGAGAGAGAGAGAGAGAGCAGCTGATTACTTACTGATTAACTGGTGTCTCAACGTCAGATGAGGCGAGGTGGACTTTTTCTTTTGAACAGCAAGAACTGAGACTTTGTGAAGGCTTTTTGAATAATACTTGGTGATTGCCTGGCATTGTTTGCTGGATTTACATCAAAATTTCTTTAGAAATATATAAATACAAAATAAATTTAAAGTCTAAGAAACTAATTTGCTTCTTTGACTAATTATTACCTTTGTAGATTCCCTCTCAGTCTTTAAACCCATCCCTTTAAAACAGAAAAATATGTTTTTCAGCCATAAATTAATTTTGGTTTTAATATATTTCATTTAATTTTAATCCCATGAAACAGGAAATAAAAGCTGTGGGGATGCTGTGATTGGATTAAAAGTCGTCTTTGTAAACATTGTGACCCATGTCTTTGACACGCCTCCTTTCTCCTCTTGAAGAAAGTCTCTTCATAACATGAACGCCAAGAGATGAAGGTCCCTTTTTAAAAGAGGACATGGGATGGGGAGGCGGACTTTGGAGTCTTTGTTAGGCACGTGGGCCTGTGTTTTGTGTTGGTTTTGTTCTTCTAAATCCTCCTTGGTTTGTGTTTGTCTCTGAGCTCTGCTTTGAGCGATTAGGGACGAGGGTTTGAACAGCTTGGTTAAATGAAGACATAATTTCAGCCCTTTATTGTGGCTTTGAATAGTCTTCCTTTATATCAATGAATGACACTGTTTTGAATATTAGCTATATTGAAGGTTTCTTCTTTAAAGAGATACAGTCCAAAGTGTTTTCAGAATTTTTCCGTCACATTAGGCTTGAGGTTGGTTTGTTCTTTACAGCATGGGAGTATATTGTATTGGACAAGTGATGTCAGTAAACCATGCCACCAGAGATGAGCCATATCACAAGAGGCATCGCTAGAAATCTGAGTTGTGCCATTAGACAGAGAGAAAGGCAGTATCTTGAGAGAGAGAAAAAGGGGAGAGACACAGAACGGATTGTTCCACAACAGACTGACGGACCTTTTAGCCTTATCTTCCTGAGCTACTCTTACAGAAAACCAAGGAGAGAAGGGAAAAGAATGCCCTGCTCTTTCTCTCCCTCCCATTCCCCATTCTCTCATTTCTCCTGTCTGCTTCTCCCTTCCTTCTTCATTTCTTCTTCTTCTTTTGTCCATCAGTCTTTACCCAGCGTTTCTTAAAAATCCTCTTAACCCTTGAACTCCTTCCATTGTCCCCTCTCCTCCATATCTTACCTTGATGTTTTAATATCTTGTTTCTTTCCTCACCCACAACTATCTTATCCTTCTTCAGCTCTTTTGGAGTACTCTTAGAGCTCATTGCTCCTACACATCGTTTAAAAGGTAGATTTGTAAGCCACCTCTGAGTCTCGGCAGCAATTGGCTCTGTAAAATAGATCCCCCTTCTCCATCTCAGACTGTATGCATGACAGCTTTTAGGGAGGGGAGCCATACAAACCCAGGCCCAGTTGCCTTTTGCAGCAACATCTTATTTGCATTTGTTTACATGTGCCACTCTCTG
The DNA here is from genome assembly GCA_900302755.1 of Chromis chromis. Taxonomy (NCBI): domain Eukaryota; kingdom Metazoa; phylum Chordata; class Actinopteri; family Pomacentridae; genus Chromis; species Chromis chromis. The sequence goes on from OMNN01026036.1 coordinate 9,631, forward strand.
CACATTTGGATTTGCTGCATGTCACAGTGTTTCGGTGCAGCCCCTTGCCCATATCCTGATACACACAGACACACGCGCACGCAACAGTATTTCGTTGTGATGACACTGTGAGTCGTCCCTCTCCTCCCTCTCTGACAGAATGAAACGGATGGATAATTAGATATCAAAGGAAGGCAGGCTGGGTGTGGCGAGGCGCGCGGGCCCCTACGATGGTAAAGCACTTATTAATGAGATAGGCCTTATCTGCTCTCCTCCCAGGAATTCTGCCTTTGATCGGCCCCGACTCCGGACTTAATACATTTTTGATTGATAGGCCAAGATGACAGAGAGAGGCGGTGTGGATGGGGTAGGTGGGTGGAGGGGAGTGTGTATGTGCACGCCGAAGGAGGGGGGGGGGCAACCCTCAGATGCAACTGTAATGATGCCCTTCACATGATTAAATAACTTATGACAATAATGCGTTACCTTATGGAATGAATGCATTGAGATGGGCATGCGCAACTTAGGATTGTTTACATGATGAATAAATCTCAGTTTCTGTATAAACGTACGCATGCAGCTCCACATTCCGCTGCCCACACAGACATAAATCCACTAAGACAACCCAAACAGACAGGCCTATTCAGTCACCTTAACCCCAACTATAACTCACACACCAGGGCACCAGAAAATCTTTTCCCCCAAGACAGAGCAGGCGAGGGGCAGGCCTGTGGAGGGGGGACTGAGATAAGGCCCTATCCCCATCTGGGGATGAGTTATAGCCCACCCAGGAGGATGTGGCTAGCAACGACCCACCCGGACACGCTGCTCGGCTCGCTGGGATTGGGTATGGCTGGTGTACTCCCTGTTAGTGAGGCAGCGGGCGACCTCATCAGCAGAGATAACAGCCCCGCTCTCAATAACACCTTGACCAGAGGGAGGAGAGGCAGCGGCGTCGAATCAGTGAGTCTCTGCAAACACACACAAACAGCTCGTTGCCACACAAACCGAATCCACACACATCATACACCTCCGCCCCCCCTTTCTCCCCTCTCTCCGCCCGACAAGAGGTGACTGAGCGTAACCATTACAGCGCCGTGTCACCTTGTTATGAGTCTCTGTCAGTGTGATACGTTGGGTAAATTAAAGAAGCCATAACTGCTGCTCCGTCACCTGCCCGTCAGCCCCCATTTATTACAATGCCAGCGGGCGGAGGGATAAACCCTCCCCCATCAAGTGGGCAGATCGATCAGTGTGACAGGCACATTTCAGGTCTCCAAATCAATCACACTAACAAAGGCAGGTGAAAGAAGAGGTATTTGTAAAGGACCACAGCTGTGTTTCTGGATGAGTCAGGAGAAAAGGCCCGAACAAGCCGTCTGTCGTCCTGAGCCAAAGACTTAAACTTTATCAAACTTCCAATGCTGTGGGTCACTGTATGAAACTCTAGTCCCATTTCATTTAGCGCCTCTATTATTCAGGCTGTTACTCAGGTGTTGTTTGTTGATCACACAATTGTTTTGGAGTTAAATCATTTGGTATGCTGTTCTGGTTAAATCACCATGGACGGTGCTGCGTCTGTGGTCAAAGAACAACCACAGGCAGATTTTAAACTGGCACATCAAAGTTTACATTTAATAGACGGACGGGGCTTTTAATGCTGGACGCAGCGTGAGAGAGCTGCTCCATGAGAACCATGATGAAACAGAGGCAGCGCTGAACAGAGATGGGGTGGGAAGCGAGAAAGCACGAGGAGGGGGTTAGATGATAAGAGTGGGAAGAACTGATAGAGTGGAAAAAAACGTGTAGAGAAAGAAAATGATTAAAAACAGCAATCACCCGTTGGAGACTGATAAACCAACCAGTCGTTAATTGGAAGCGTGCAACTCGTGGGGATATGGTTGGATTAGATTCACTTCCTCCCTTTGCGCTCTGTCTCTCTTTCGCCTGCTGTCTTTCTTCTCTTTCCTCTTCCGTCGACTTCAATGTGTGTGAGAGACACACTCTATTATCAGCGGTTAAAATGATCACAATGGATGTAATATTTATTTTTCACATTTGCCAGCGAAAGGAGAGAAATCAAACAGGCGCTGTTATAGAGTCCTTCTGTTGCTACTGTACATCTGAAACAAACTTGAGAAGGCGAATTTGTTAGAGAATAAAATGAAAAAGAAGGAGTGTCAGAGATGGAGAGACAAAGAGCGGTGAGGTAGTAGCTATTTTTGAGTGATCTTGGTTTTTGGGGCATATAGGAGATGGGAGATGGGTGGTGGTCCATAAACAAAGGGCTGACAGCCCACCCATCACCCCGGCAGGTCTGGCTTGTGCTGCCTAGATAAAGCAGGGCTGCTGCCTCCTGTATCAACATCATCCATCATCCATCTTTGCCTGCCTGCCCGCCCTCTCACTCGCCCTCACATCAGCCACTCTCACTCCCTACACCTGCCCCTCTGCCAGCTGTGTGCACCATTCACAAAACTTTCAATAGAGCACCCGCTACTATCTACATTTTTGTTTTCCATCACATCTTTCCAGTTAAATCAAACCTTTGCAAACATTTGTGTTTGTTAGCTGTTTGTCATCTGTTTTTATATGGAGGTTTGTGGTCTTAAGTGAATTATGCATCTCAAACTGAACTTTGGGAAGGATGAGCATTAATCATTGACATGTCCACCATCTTCTTTTTACCGTCCTGCGTTTATCTCTTGGTGTTCAAATTTCGTCCTCCCGCAAATTCAGAGGATACTGACAAGTAAACTGAAAGCCATTGTTTTCTTTTTATTTCAGTTTTGAATATTTGAAGACCGTTTAAAGCTTTTTGCTCGTCAAATCAGACAAAGCAGAGGTTTGACTGAGCTTTGGCAAAATAGCATTTTCCAAAACTAGCCTGACAAAATATTAAACTGTGATTTAGGGAATTTTACCCCCCATGAAATGACCCTTCAGGCCACCATTGTTCCCACGTCAATTTGGGTTTTGTATGAGCATCTCCTTCCTTTCTTTGTTGCTCGTGGGGAATGGAAATTATGCAAATGGAGATGGGCACTCTGAAGGAAAAATGTTGACATCTCCCATCCACGCTGCCCCCTAAATACACACACATCATGCACACACCATTCACTGAGCTTTCTTTTGGCCCAGTTTGGTGGGTCTGTCTCTTTTGGCTGTCTCTCAAGCATACTCTAACAATTGCAGCCATATTGCCTGTGCATCATCCTTTCTTCTATGCATCCATGACCATTTTGGTCAGAGTGGACAGGTGCTGAGACAGGAAGACAGAACGCTGTCAGCAACTGTAACAAACAGTACTGGGTTATCTAACTCTGGAAAGAAGAGAACAGAGAAAGTAAAAGTTGTCTTGTGTTTGAAGAAAGGCGTACTTTGATTAGCTGCCTTAATCAATGCCACCTCTCCACATGCTCACATTTTTAACACAGTGCAGCAGCTCGGGATGAATTACATTTTGTGCTTTAAAGACACGGACAGTTTAATGATGGTTTGGAGCAGAGGAAACTTTGTAGATGCAGTTTTTATTTCTCTGGTGCTTCATTTAGTTCCACCAATCAGAGGGGAATTAAGAGATAGAGTAGAGACCTGGAGACTGAGCAGAGCACAGCCGGAGAAATGGCTCAAGAAGAGGATGAATTAAAATGAATAAAAGCCAAGAAATGGGAAAATGGGCTATCACTTGTGCAGCATAATGAACAAAGTGCAGATATCACTGTCTTTATGTGCCAGGGGGCTAGAAGCTCTATGTTCTCACACTAGAAGAACAAATGAGAGCAAACGGAGCCAGAAAGCGTAATGATTGTCCATTAGTCTGTTCCTAAACTCTGCTTCCTGTTGTAGCTTGAGGGACGCAGAATTTCCGAGCTGTGGGAACCGATCATGTGACCTCAGTCCACCCTTACGATGCCCCCAGCCTGCCCTGAGGGGCCCAGACACAACTGCCTGTGTATTTGCCAAGCATGAAGTTGGGGTTCACTCAGAGTTTTAAAGACTCTCTGCAAGTCTGGAAAGAGACTAAAGTAAAAAGTGGGTGAAATTATGCACAGAAATACACTTTGAAGACAAAATTCTACTATATATAGTCAAATACAAATGTCCTATTTCTGCACCTTTAGGAAGTGGTGATAAAAGGTTGCTTATTACTTTATTAGTAATTACTAATTTCATGATAAATACACACTTTTTGTTAGTTTGTCGCTGTGGCTGTGATACACGTACTAAGGGATGGGTGGTATTAACAGTTTAGTAAAACTTGAGATGATTTGTCAGTAGATTCTTGCCATTTTTGTCGTTACTTAATATGGTGAAAAAAACATTATTTTAGACTAGTGTCATACCAAGTTGTGCTATACAATTATTTGGCCTATAAAATGTCACAAAATAGTGACAATCGTCCATTTTACTTACAGAAATGCCTGGGTGAGTGTTTCAAATGTCATGTTTTGGTCAAACAATAGTTGAAAACCCCAACATATTGTTTTCACAATTATATAATACAGAGAATGAACCCTCAGTTGAAGAAGCTGCAACCAGCTTGGCTTAGAAATTTACTGAAACAGTTAATGGATTAACTAAATTTTGCCAATTATTCCTCTATTGGTTGACTAATAGATCATTTGTAACTTCTGTGTATATAAGATATTGGTGTTACATTGCAGGACATTGGAGGACGTTGTGGAAGTATTCAATGTGTAAAATTCTTGCATCAGTATGATGAAATATTTTATGTAATTAACTGAATAAGCCTAAACTAGACATTCTGATCATATTTATAGATGGTTCCCCCGGTAAATTTCGAGAAAGCATCTTACTGTATAAGATAAGATGTATGTTTAGGCCATACCGCCTTGTGGATGCCCGATCCCATCAGATCTCGGAAGCTAAGCGAGGTAGAGCCTGGTCAGTACCTGGATGGGAGACCGTGAGGGAACACCAGGAAGCCTGGGTGAATGCAGAGTGAGAGTGAGTGGTTGGTGGTCAGAGGGGCCGATGTCACAGATTGGCAGCCTCACTTCTGTCAGTCTACCACAGGGCAGCTGTGGCTACATACGTCTTTGAGTGTCCAGAAAAGTGCTATATAAAAACCAATGCATTATTATTTCATTTTTGTGTGACATCTACTCGAGCCGACTCCACTGACGAGCCGTCAACATCAGGAGAGACCCCTCTCACCCCGGTCTCTCCCTATTCACCTCCCTCCCCTCAGGCAGACTCGGAACCTTCTGCACTCGGTCAGACTGAGGAACAGCTTCTTCCCCAGAGCTGAGGAGAGTCCCTCTTGTATTCTCATGTAAATTGACAACAAGGGCATCTTAATTTTTCTTGCATTTGCAGGCTCTGTAGCATCTACCTGAAGGTCTGAGAATAAAATGTGTCTGTGCAGTTTTTACAACAGATTTTAGACTTTAACTGGACTGTCAGGACACACAGATAGATAGAAAGTCACCAAGATCTTTAACACCAAATATTCTGAGTCAAAGTTGAATGTATAAAGTCAAGTTTTACTACAAATACTAAGAATAACATACGTAAATAAGCTGCACTCTTTGCATTCTAACTCCAACATCGTTCTACTTTTTAGGCACTGCATTTATTATGTCTTTTTTTTCTGAGCAATATCTGGCACAAGAGTTTCCTTTGGGATTGATAGTTTTATCTTAAATCTCATTTTACCGCTGCAGCTTTATAGTGAAGCGTAACAGAAAATCCTTCACTTGCTGTCTGCGCTCTGTACTCCAACGCCCTGGAGCAGCAGAGGATTGACAATTTATCATCTGAATGCTCTAGCAGCCCATAAATTGCATCTAAAATATGTCAAATGAAGTGAAATGTAAACAAACTGCAGATTGAATAAGTCGCCCAGTAACACTAAGAGGGTGAACCAGTGAGAAAGACTCTGTTAGTGATGAGTCAGTGCCTCAGGTTTCCTCTTGATTCATGAGTGATGAAAGCCTTTTACGTTGCATCCTGGGGATTTTCAAGGATTCGCCGCTGTGACCTCTAGACGAGGACGAACAGGAAGCTGAATCGACCTGCTGAACTCACAAACACGTCTCTGGTCATTCAGCTGGACGAAGCTGCCCAGCAACAGGCAACAATGGGAGACAACAAGCGGAGCAGCACTCCATTCAAATGTGTGCCGACCATGTGATCGGCACAGTAAGTAATATCCTGTTTTGCTTATTCACCGCTTATACCTGACTTCAGAAGGACATTTAACGTTGCTTCTCTGTATATCGATTTGTATGAGACAGTTCTTGCATGAACACATATTAAAACTATGACTTGATCATAAAGTAAACTCCTTTGTGAACATAATTCCACAAGACTTCTATGTTTCGTATCCGCATTTTGTCATTTAACCTTTAAAGTGCTCAAATATGAAACGACAGGGTGACCAAAGACGCTTCTCTGCTTTTACAGCCGTCAGGTTGTTCAATAAAGAAATTTAATCACAGGAAAAGAAGACCAGAGTGGAGCCATTAAACATCAACTCACTGTATCTGGTCGATTTAACGATGCAGGACTAGCACAGAAACCTGCAGTTAGTCACGTTTGGGCTGTAAAACAATTCCTCAACAGCCATGCATTCTGTGAAAAAGGCCACTTGCAACTGATTAAGAGATAAATGATTAAGAGGGAAAAAATGACCAGCACTGGGCGTTCCTGAATTTTCCTCCCAACTGCATTTCATTTTCCCTGGGAGTTGAAGACTGAGACGCACTAGGAAAAGCTACCAGTTTAAAAGAATCCACATAAAGATGATGAGGAGGATGGAGACAGAAAGTAACACAGTTTGGGTTAAAATATGACTTTTTCCACACTATGTCTGAAGCTTCTCCTCTATTTTCTGGACTACCAGGGTGATAATCTAATGTATGATCAGGGGGGGATGAAAAGGAGCGACAGTAAAGCAATAAAATACACGGCAAATGTACTGACAAAAAAGTCTGTTTCCACTTAAAAACTAATTGAGAATGCAGTTCAGTTGTTTGGGAACTGAATTTGTGGGACACTGGGTTGCAGATTTTCCTTAAGTGCCCTAAAATGCAATGATTAGTTGAGCAACACAAAATTACTTAACTAAAAAAACACAAACATTTGACAGTATGTGAATCTGCATCTCTCCCTTGTCGTAATATTATTACAAGGGAACATTTTAAGGTTTTGGACTCTTAGTGGAGCAAAACAAGACACCTGATGACTTCGTCTGGGGATCAGGGAAAATGTGCCGGGCTTTGTGAAGGTTTTTATTTAGAGACGTGTGATTAGTTGAATTAACAGTTTCTACCACCCATCCATCCATCCATCCATCCATCCATCCATTATCTATACACCACTTAATCCTCTGTAGGGTCGTGGGGGGGCTGGAGTCTATCCCAGCCGACTCGGGCGAAGGCAGGGGACACCCTGGACAGGTCGCCAGTCTATCACAGGGCTACACACCTACGGACAATTTAGAATCACAGTTTCTACCATCAATTAAACATTTTTTTTTAGCTGTGTTTAACTATAATTTTTCAAGTTTTGGGGTGTTTTACAGATTTTCCCTGTTTTGTAAGAAAAAAGTATCTATTTATGTGTTATGTTTATGTGCTTTTTTGTTAATCATAAAAAACAGCAAAACTGTAAATAACATCAAAATCGACCGGGGATCGAACCGCCAACCTTGACATCAGTGGACAACCTGCTCTACCACCTGAGCCACAGCCGCCCTAGTATGTATAGTTAAGATTAACTTTGAATAGGATGGGTCAAATCAGAGAAGGAATTTCCCCAAGGGGATCAATAAAGGTTAGATTATTATGATTATTATTAATCAGTAACTGCTATGCTACATATTTTCTCTGTTTTGTTAAATTACAGATATTATCTAGTAAAATCACAGAAATAAAGTATTCACTTACATGTTGACTGTAAAAAAAAAAAACAGGTCAAAACTGTACATAATGTTCACATCTTAAACCTGTATATTTACAAATAATAATTTGTTCTTTTACAATGTGTGACCATAAATTTACGTCTTACAGTATCTAAATCTGCTAAAAAAAAAAAACACTATTCTTTTACAGCTGTTATTTCCACCGTTCCACATTACAGTACACCACTGTTTAATAATGTACTTTCTGTGGCCCCCTTTGCTGCCAGCGTTTTATTTACAGTGCAGTCTGTCAAACTAATTACTTAATTTACAACGCTGGTTACCTGAAGTGCCCCGTTAATGTTGCAAATCAGCACAGTGGAAAGTGGGGCAGAGGACGAGTCATAAAACCAGCGCAGTCCAGCTTCATTTTGATCTAGAAAATGACAAAAAGGTTGTGTGCTGGGTGTGTCTGAATAAACACTGATCGTGTCGGATCGATGTGAAACAGCAAAGGCGAGTGAATGTTTAACTGCACCGCTTGGTCTTAAGGATAACGTAGCTCAAAATGGCAGCAACGACACAAGATAAGCTTCCACTGATGTCTGTTGGAGGCCTGAACACAACAATGCCAGGATGCAAAATCACATCCAGACTAAGCAAGTCCAGATGCTACGATTGAAACTATGAGGATAACCATGACCTGGATGACTGAGAACCTTCACAGACACATCCAGACTAAAGCACAACCTGTGTTTTATTACTTTTTGACCAGTCAGCTATTCTAAACTTAAATTTCTGTTTAATCAACAGGGAAATAGGGAACATCCCTTGCCCTCATATGTTTTTATAGGTGGAAAAGAAGTAAATACTCAACAGATTAATCAAAAATGGCAACAACGGCACAAGATAAGCTTCTACTGATCTCTGTTGGAGGCCTGAACACAACGATGCCAGGATGCAAAACCACATGCAGACTGAAGCACAACCTGTGTTTTATTACTTTTCGACCAGTCAGCTATTCTAAACATAAATTTCTGTTTAATCAAAGGGGAAATAAGGAACATCCCTTGCCCTCATATGTTTTTATAGGTGGAGAAGAAGTAAATACTCAACAGATTAATCAATTATGAAATATTGCAACCCTAGTTTCCTATTCAGAAGTAGTCAGTGGCAGTCTCAGTGAAAAATTCAAATACAATCATAGTAGTACTACCACAATGAGCTGCCTTATAGCATGATTAGTCATTGTAATACATATTAGGGATGCATAATATTGCTTTGACAACATATTTACGCGCATGAAAAGTCCCAAACTAAACCAAGATTTCGTCAAACTGGACAGGTTCCATTTACAGACATTTAATAACTGGAAAAGGATTTAAGTGGAGGTCCCCTGTAAAGGCCAATAGTGTCCAATTACATACAGTTAGTGGTGTCGTCTATGAGTTAAAGGGCAGGGAATTAACCTAAAAGACAGGAGGGCAGCCCTAAAAATCAACAATTGGCTTTGGTCTAACAAACATTCAAGTTTCATCAGTGAAATCATGTACGTTTACAGAAGCCAAGTCGATGCTTCAGCTGGACTCAGAAACAATGAGAAAATGTGACAAACCTGCAGTAGGTGTGAAACCGAAAGGCTATAACACTGTTGTCTTTGTAGAAAAGAATAGATATTATTAAGTTCATTTTCAAGGAAATTCTACAGTGCATTGATAACATAAACAAATAAAACATACAGACCTATATAGAGGTATAAAAAATACAGGGTTTAAAGAGGGGCTTCATTTCAGGAGTCACGCAACAGAAATAAAGACGTGGATTTACAGTCTTCACACTGCAGACTGGACTTTTTACATATTTAAAGCTTGTATAGATTTCATTTAAAGAAAGCTGAGTGTGAGACAGTTCATGACTCTGGTATAAAACATTAATTTATGGGTGAAAATCTGCGGTTGTGTATAAAATAATCCAACAGAAAACAGAAGGACCTGCTGTTTACAAGTGCAGTGAAGCTTACAGAACTCCCACTCTCTTTCTATATGCAAAGTGTGAATGATCCTGAAACAATAAGGCCTGCCTGCTCAGATGCACTTTGTTTACACAGAGTTATCCAACAGTATCTGCCTCAGTATCACCCGCTGATACTGGATTTCTCAAAATGTGGTCAATGTCGCCATCGGACGTCGCAACCAAGCAAAATGCACTTCTAACAGCAACTAACTGAACTAAACTCAGTTCCCTTACAAAGCTCTCCCAGAAATGACATTTTTATGCAACTAATTCACAGTTAATAAACAGTGAAGGGCGAAAAACACATACCAAACTACATTTTCTATTATTACCATGACAAAACGTTGTTAATGAGTCCATCAGTACTTGGAAATACCATCAAAAACTTCAACATATAGTTTCACTATAGGGTGCATTGCCATATTGCCATTTCTAGAGTTGTGTGGCTCAAGTTGGGTCATTACTTCGCCAGGGAACCCAGAGGATGAACCCTGCTGCCTTTGCTGATCCCTAAAAATTATTTTGGTTAGGGTGGGGAAAAATGTCCCAGTTTGGGCTAAAAGACAACCTTATCACCACGCTGAAGCTTCTCCTCCATTTTCTGGGTATATTGCATATTAAAGTCACCCATTTAAATTGCATTAAGGGAGGTTATGCATAATTAAGGGCGCAGTCCATGGGTCGCCTCAGCTGCACTCAGGCTCCACCTTTTTGCTTATTTTTTGGATTATCCAGGAGTTAGGAGGAGTCCCTGCCAAGCTAGCGATAGTCGGAGCCACCACACAGAGGACCTTGGGAAACCTGTAGGTGACGTCACATAGGATTCAACCATCTTTACACACTGTACGTCACAGACCTTTGACAAGAAGTAATTTTCTAAAAAAAAAAAAAAAAAAAAAGCACAGTTTTTAGTGCATTTAGGGACAGACTATTTTCTGTTTTTGCCTACTTCTTGGAATTTGAAAGAACAGAGACCTTGTTCTTTAGAATCTCCAGTTTGCACATTAAATACTTTTATCCAGTGCAGCAGAGAGTGCAAGAGCTGAGATGTCAAGAATCAAACCTGTGACCTTTATTGTGGGTTTATGTGAGTTTTACATCAAACAGCAGCCCACTCATATGTCTTCTTCATCACCCTCTACCTGACTCTACACACACAACTAAACCTATCAGTAAAAAATATCAAGTGCAAAACACAGCATCATATTTAAAATAAAAAATGTTCTGCAGAAACACTGAGTCTCTGCACCACACAGAAGCTTTAAAAAGCCTCCATCATGCCTACGGTATTTACACTGCTTTTAACAGTAAGATTTTATCTGGGCAGGTGGGAGGTAAAGTGACTATTTGTCTTACAACTTGGCTCTTTTTTTTTCTGTCCTCACCGTGTCTGTTTATCAGCCTGCACATCACAGAACGGTGTGTGTGCATGAGTGTCTGTGTGTTGGTGGCATGCAGACGTCTGGCCGTCCTGATGTGAAAGACTGCAGGCCTCCTACGGTCTAGGAGGCAAGACAACCACAAGTGGGAAAGAGTCTCACGCACACACACTCATACACAAACAACTTATTCACCTACTTTCTGTCCGGCTTGTCAGGTAATATCTGTCTAGATATGTGTGTCAAAAACAAGTGAGAAAATCTGACAGTGCAGTAAGATTGTTTTAGCAGCTTAAAGTTCATTTAAGAAAACTGTTTCAACACATCATTTGCAAGAAAACTGTTGATATATTCTCACTACAGTGGCAGATTTCCCCCTTCTATAGGAAATCTTATTATAAGGACACTATTTCAGGCAGAAATAACTTCATCAGATGCCTTTTATTGCATGTTTATAATCTTGTTTTCATACACTGCTTATAAAACACTCAATTTCCATTTAATGCACAAATGTAGAGCATCTTTCAGGCACCTTGTTACACATCTACAGTAAGTTTACTCTCATTTGAATTAGATCTATCACATATAATTACAGTAAGCAATGTGGCAATGACAAATAATATTCCTAACTGTGGTTTTAGTGCTGCCGTGAAGAGTTAAGACAAGCCGCTGAGTTGTCGTAACCCAAAATTATCTTGCATTTATTGTACTTTTCTACGCGGTGAACCTACGTTTACTCGATCTGAGAATAATTACCAACTGACACGAGCTGATTTATTAGTTTTCTCCATTTCTAAATTACAGCTTGCACGTTGATCTTTTCCAGAGCGAATAAAAGTCGTAAAACCTCATTTGTTGATTGTCACCGTGAGATAAAAGCGCTCAAACTGGGCTGATATCTGAAGCTGGTTTTGCATGAGAGCTAAAATTCCACTGGTGTTGGCCTCAGGTGATAGAAAACATGGTTTAAGAGAAAGCAGATTCCAGTGAGCGTAAGTCTGTTTCTTATTAAACCCTTTGGAGGGCTGTTATTTCAATATGAACTAAAATGTTTTGAGAAAGAAGGTTGCAATATAACCTAACACACGAAATTTGTCATAGTAAAAGTGTTTGATTTAGTCTCCAACTGGCTCAGATTGTTGTAAAAGTCAACTTTAAGGAAGGACTCTTGCAGAGACATTAGTGTGTTTATCATGTAACTTAGGTGTTATTTTGAAATTCGTGGGACATGAGCAGCTGCAGGAAGACAACTGTGAGAGTTAAAGAGAGGACAGAAACATCTATAAGTGCAGTTTCTCTGACAGATACTGCTTTTGATCTGCGATATGATGTTTTTAAAGCCAAGCTTCACTTCCATATTCACTGTGTTATACATTTAAAACATGTGATGGAGCTTTGCCACATGAGACACCATCAAACGTGTGACTGTTACACAAGAAGAGCAGCATGAATCTGTAAAAGCATTGACACAGCAATTTGAACACAGGATCAGACATGCTGCACAACGTACATCCTGAATTGCCACCTTTGTGATTTGGTAATTGCATTGTTTCAAACTGTGATTTTGATTAATTATTCAGCCCTAGTTATTAGAGAGAGTCATTAGAGGAGGATTACAGAGTTGGAGTACAGAAAGTGTAGCCGACTGAAGAAAACAAATACTGGTTTGTGCATTTCCAAATTATGGCAATAAAATGACAACATGAAGTTTTCACAGTGGTCGACAGGAACATGCTACAGTTGTGGACAGCGATGCTAAAAATCAATCAATCAATCAATCAACTTTAATTTGTAAAGCGCTTAATCACATCTACAGACATTTCGAAGCGCTTTCAAAAGAGGAAAGATAGAACCCAACAGAACCCTTCCCAGAGCAAGCAAAATGGAGGCTGTTCATACACTGAGCCTTGCAGACCATCATGTTCACAGTGAACATTTGGACAGGGATGGTTATTGCCAGTCAAATAGACAAAGAAATCCTGCACCAAAGCACTTTTTGCAAAAGAAAAAAATGCCGTTGCATGACTGGAAAGTTATTTTGTTGACCTGGCATCAGTAGAAAGCATGGCAGGATAACTGCGAAAACAAGCACTTTGATGCAGACAAATGTCCTGTGGGACGCTGCAGCAGTTATGTGGTTGCCGGTTTAACTGCTCTCTCCCACCGATTTCAAACATTTTGGTCCAGATTAATGTTTTACACCCAAAACAACTCAGAAACGGAGCCCAGATTGAAAAATAACAGAATTATCCTTAAATAACCTGCAACAAAATACACCCCAGAGCCAGAAATGTACCAGTTTCAACAGCACACGCTTAAAGTAACACCTGAGCAGCATTAGAGTGAATGTTAGCGATAGAGAGTGTACAAAGACACAGATGTGCCTTTTGTGATTAGAGGAACAAATTTTAAAACAACACTTTTACATATTTTGCCTCATAGTGAAAAAAAAAGTCACACCAATTGCAAAAGCTTTTTTTCACAGAGAAGTACGATGTGTTTTCCCATGTGATAACCGAGGGTACACCCCGGTGATGTGGCAACTTCAAGCTCAGAAAAAAAGGTTACGAAATACTGGCAAGTCACGTAAATCAGCCTCTCAGATGTCATGTTTTAACTGTGAATGTAGGTTTTCTTTAATTCTGATGATTCACAGCTGATGTTGGAGGAAAATGAAGAATACTCAGAAGTTAACGTTAAGGCTCATCTCTGGGGTTTGGCAGGAGTCTGACGGCTCCCAGTGACGTACAAAAGCTGGCAAACAGCCAAACTCTCAAGTCACCATTCATTTTTCTTGGCAGCAGTGAACCCAACTCGCCTGCTGTGACGTTCAAACAAAGAGTCATCCTTTCACGGAGCCTTTTTATTGGAGGAAATGTGACTGTCCGACCACCACCTGCAGATAATTAGCCAACCTTTTAACAAACAGACGACTGTGAAAGCGTGCCAAGTCGGCCTACAGCATTCTACACGCAAGTGTAAACAGGCTCGGTGTGGCAAGTTGTGCGCAAATGTGAAAGTGGATGACGTTAAACGGTGATGAGAATTTGTGGATCTGACAGATGCTCGCTGTGAGATGATCTGCACCAATTGTTCTCCCTTGACATGGCCATCATTTACCTCGTGCAGCGCTTAAACGTGCCTCAGACAAAGCTGCAGAGTGGTTTTCATTAAGGATTTAGGATCAGGCGGCTAATTCAGAAAGATGTCTACGAGGTTCTGACCAAACTTTGACACCAGACAGGCCCGAGTTGAACCAGTGGAGGTTTTTCAGGCCCACAGACTTTTCTTAATTTCCCCTTTACTTGGAATGCAAACAGAAAAACCCAACGAAGCGGCGCCTTTGTGATGGATTTTCCAACATGAGCAACAAGGCCAATTATCTGAGCAGACGCTTCAGAACAAGCGAGCTCACAGAGATCAAACACTGCTCGACTGTACGGCGTCTCTTTCTGCCAGGTTGCAGCAAAATCAGGAGACTCGCTGGTGACGCAGGACAGTAAAAAATAATAAAAAACATCTAACAGAGACTGGAGACTGTTGATACCATGTTGGTCACCGCTTCAGCTTCACTCTGTTTTTGTTTTAGCCAGCTGGCAGCAATTTAAAGCAATGCACCAATATATCAAGGTGGCAGGTCCATGTGAAATAAACTTTCTGCTTTGGCATACAGATCTGCTTTGTGCGATTTATGTCCTGTTAGGTCAGTTAAATGTAATCTTAAACCACATTTGCATAAAGCAGTAATAACAGACTGAAACTCAACCATAAAAAGCAACATCAGTCCACACTAGTCTCCTTTATACCTGCAAACATGGACCCAAATCATGTGCTGCACCTTCCTGAATGACTGATCAAATGCAGGTTTGATTAGATGCTATTACACTCCAGCTGCCAGTTAATTATATACACTGAGATAAAACTAATGCAATCTAATGGAACAATTGTGCAACAGAACCTCCCTTCTTGAAGGTTTATAATAGTCAATTTAGAGAAAATCTTGGTCAAGGCTGCAGTTTGTGGTTCTGCTGAATTGCGACACGTGTCTCTATTGTTTTGTCCACCCCTCTTACACCAATGAGGGCTAAAGCCTAAATAACAAACATTCTTGTGTATTCATGAAGGCAGGATTTATGGCAGGACTGTTGTTTTTCCACTGCATCAGATTAAAATATCTCTCCGGTCATTTATTTTACCCCTAAAGACGCATTTCTGGGTATCAAAGTTGCATATTTATATATTTATTTTCATAGAAATCATCCCTTTTCCACCTCAAAATGGCTTAAATGTAAATCTGCACTGTTGCTTCCTCTAGAATTTGCAGATCTGTGAAGTCTCTGCCTGCTCTTTCTACACCTGCATCCTCATTTGTTGCACATCAGCTCACCTACAGCTGCTCACACTGTACTGGCAGCAGCTGTATTTTCTGAGAAGACTGAGGAAGTTTGACATGTCAGCCAAAATTCTGTGGAACTTCTACAGGAGTACAACAGGAAGGCTCTTACCAAACTGTACACACACATAATGTAGAACTGTTTACCTCGATGCAGTATGCACATTACAGTCAATGCTGTAATCACTTTATCACTGCCATAGTCACTTTATTCCAACCAGAGTTTACAAATGCACAGTGCACTTTACTGCCGCATAACTATCTAGTTTTCTGTGCATATAACGATAAACCTCTTGAATCCATTGAATCTCTAATGTTGGAGTAATTCAACCACATGATGCATGATAAAAAAATATAGATACATATAGATACAGAAAGCTCCACCTAGATTGGCTCCTTAGATTTCTTATGTATCAAACCCTGGAGGTCTGAATCTGTGTTGCCGAGACGTGGTGTCATCTGCTTATTTCGCTCTTGATGCATCTTCAAGCATATTAAAAAAACACCATATGGGCATGTTATCGAGGTTAAAACTTGATTTAACCTGTGTGTATTTAATCTGCCCATCAGTTTAAATGTTAACTGGTGTGTTCTTTGTTCTTCTGTTACCAGAAGACTGTTCGTTTATACTGAGAGACCTGCAGCAGACAGAGTGCAATAAAACCATGGCAGGGTAACAGCAAAAACAATCACTTTTGCTTTAATGCAGACAAATGCCCCCGTAGGATCACACTTCAGCAGTCTTGTGGTTGCCGGTTTAACTATTCCCTCCCACAGATTTCAAACATTTTGGTCCTGATTAATCCATTACACCCAAAACGACTGGGAAAAAGGTTTAAAAAAAAACTAAAACCGAAACTAAAACACAAAAATAAACCCTGGCCATCGTTTGAGGGAATGTTGCTTCTAGCAGAATTACAGGTAATGATGGAAAGTTTAATGATACAGAAAGAGCCACTATGAGAGGTGGCCCAGGGTCGATTCCCAGCCAATGCACACACAGTTTTTAGGGCAGTGGCCTAGTGGTTGTGAAGCAAACTTGTAACCGGTGGATCGCCAGTTCTAGCCCCCGGACTGGCAAGGGGCTGAGGTGGGAAAGTGAGAGCGACCGCTTGTCCCAGTCACCACCACTGTGGGCCCTTGAGCAAGGTCCTTAACCCCTGACTGCTCCCTGGGCGCTGCACCGTGGCAGCCCACTGCTCCTAGTCTGTATAGTTAAGGTTAACTTGGAATAGGATGGGTCAAATGCAGAGAAGGAATTTCCCCGAGGGGATCAATAAAGGTTAGATTATAATTATTATTATTCAGTTTTTATTCATGAGATTTAGTGATCTATGGTGACAATGTGGGCTC
>OMNN01026037.1:0-11207 GCA_900302755.1 Chromis chromis
CTATATTGGCTAGTGTCATTACGGTAATTTCATTCATATACATTTCATTTCATTTCATTCGGATACCAACATTGTTGCGCTTTACAGCCAATATAGTGTCATTACGGTAATTTAATTCAGGTACGAATTAATGACACTATACTGGTATATTGGTCATTAATATAGAGTCATTACGGTAATTTCATTCGTACCAGAATGAAATTACCGTATACGAATGAAATTACCGTAATGGCACTATATTGGCTGTAAAGCGCAAAGTCGGAAAAAATCTGAAAACTGAGGCGTTGCGCTTTACAGCCAATATGGTGTCATTACGGTAATTTCATTCATGCCCCCCCCAGTAATCCACGGAATCCATGAAATTACCGTAAAATTACCGTAATGACACCATATTGACGTCACAATGCTACCCCTGTGCTAACATGACGTTAACATGATGACACCCAATATGGTGTCATTACGGTAATTTCATTCATGCCCCCCCCAGGAATCCACTGGATAAAATTACCGTAAAAAAAATTACCGTAATGACACTGTATTGGCTGTAAAGTGCAACGACATTGCCATTACAGTCATTACGGTAATTTCATTTGTGCCCCCCCAGGAATCCGCTGGATGAAATTACAGTAAAATTACCGTAATGACACTATATATAGTGTCATTACGGTAATTTCATCCATGCCCCCCCAGGAATCCGCTGGATGAAATTACCGTAACTCTTATAACAGGCAGTAAATCGTAAATAACTTTCAGATATTGAAAGTTTCTTCTGTAAAAATGGGCACCAGCACTCACAGGACATTTTCTGACCTTTTTCTAATCAGAATAAGAAAAACCAGGACCAGGAGGACGTTTTGAGGCTCAGGTCTTAAAGGGTTAATGTGGACTAGATGTGTGTGTTTGTGTGTGTTTTTCTGGATTTCCAAACTTCATTAATTTCTAAATCTAGACCAGGACAAGTATTTGGAGCAAATGTTATGGATCTGTTTTCCCTTTTGTGTGTGTGTGTGTGTGTGTGTGTGTGTGTGTGTGTGTGTGTGTGTGTGTGTGTGTGTGTGTGTGTGTTGTGTGTGTCCAATTGTCAGCCAACCAAGTCAGTTGAAATGGCAGACAAAAGAAAAAGTCATTTTGTAGTGCTCCAAAATGCCAAGTAAGTAGAAAGACTCCAATAATATCAAAACGTTTTGATAAAGATGTCCATAAGAAAGGAATGAAATGCTTATGAAATTGTTTCATGATGGTTTCATTGGGCAAAGTCAAGCCAGTGTTGTGAAATAAGGAGAACTCTCATATTTAGACTTATAGTGTTGTAAAGAGACAACACCCTTGTTGTGTTAAATTGTGTTCTAGATATTTCTGAATATCGGAAACACCTTATTTCTATTTATAGGAGACAGATTGTTCAGAGTCAGGGAGAGTGTTGGAAGGGCCAGACAGAGAGACTTCAGATGACAGCAGGGACAGAGATGCAGCAGGTCATGAGGACCTTACTGTCAGCAGCAGCACCATTATTTCATTTTTGCATTTTTAAGTTGCCATATTTTGTGGCATAGTTGTAATATCTTGTTGTATTTTGTTTGTTGACACTACAGTAAATGTATATTTTTGAAGTGTAGTTTGATGTTGTTGAATTATTCTTGATGGTATTTCCTCTATAGTTTTGGAACTTATTTTGAGCTTCAATTTCTTGTAAAGCTACTTTGATGGACTATAGTGGAAATTAGAGCAGGGTGCGAAGAGATTCTGATAGATGTGGTCATAAAGGTGTATCATTTCCACCTTCCACCTAATACCATTGTTGATTTTGCTGGTTGAACATAGAAAAACCTGTATACAGGTAGGATATGCACTAATACAGAACAATGCTCTAACAGTTAGACAGTTAGCTAGATAAGAGTAGTTAGAGTCTAACTACTCTTATTACCTTTAAAAACATTCAACATGCTGAGGGCTCAACCCTGCAAGGCAAGTTCCAAAGGAGCAGAAGAGAGAGAGGGACAGAGCAATTTTTTCATGTACTGTCCTGTTTATTGTCCCCCCCAATGTGGGTGGCTATGTCCGCACCATAACTCCAGAACAAATAGAGATAGGACAATCAAACTCAGCACAGATGTTCATCTTGACCTACCCTGGTCACCCATTAATTTTGGGGTCAAAAGGTCAAACGGTCAAAAGGTCAAAGGTCAAGGTCGCAGGGCTACTTAGTGCAAAATCCCTTTATAATCTACTATATAAGCTTGGACTTTGGTATATCTAAGGGCAGGACTACCATATGGCACTGCCTTGAACTTGACCTTTGACCTTGAACTTACTGCCATCTGTCTGTCTGTCTGTCTGTCTGTCTGTCTGTCTGTCTGTATATGGGTGTGTGGGTGTGTATGTCCGCACCATAACTCGATAACAAAGACAGATAGGACAATCAAACTCAACACAAATGTTGATCTTGACCTACCCAAGATTCAGATCAGCAGAAAGTTTTTTTCATACAATAAAATAACAAGCAAAATGTAAAATGGACAGCTTTTTGAATGGGAATACTGGCATCAGTCAAAACCAAAATTACAGAAAAATATCAATTTGAGAAGCATTATATATATATAAATATAGTAGTTGTGTCTATGTAATATGTGTGCTTTCAGTGCTGGGTACCCAGACTCTGAGTACCTGAAGACTGTGAGAAAGCTACTACAGGATAAAGGCATTGAATAACATGATACACACTGCTGGATGGACAGATGAAGGCAGACTTCAAACTACAATGTATTTGTGAATGGCCAGAGAACTGGTGCTGTGTCTATTAAATGTCTTATCAAAATTCTTTTATACCAAAATGTCTAATGAAATGTATCTGACTGCTGTCGTCAATGTGTAATCTTTAGTGTAATCTGTGTATTATTTCATTATGCTTAGGATTAGTAACCCTAACCCTAACCCTGCAGTTCTGACAAGTATATCTATTATAAAATGTTTTAAGTCCACATATACCATGACATTTTCTGATGTGAAGTGAATATTTTACTGTGAAATATTGTAAATATATGCAAAGATTAAGGTTGTTAGGATGGTGGTGTGGGATTTAGGGGTCACACAGAGACATCAAATAAATACAGATAAACATACAGTAGATAAAAAGACGTAAGTATGCAAAAACATGAATAAGGTAGTCTAGAGCTGTGCAAATGCTAAGTAAAGATGGCAACAGAGCACACAACTAGTAGCATAGTGCTAACTTGTATTGATTGAGGTAGTTATGTAATAGAGCTGTTCAAATTATTTTATTAAACATGGAAGTAGTACAAAAGGATTGTTGTAAAAGAGGCCTGTTTGCCCTCCTTTTCGACTCCCCTGTAATCTCCGGATCTCCTACATGTTTGGTTCTTTCAGTTTTGTATTTTTGCGTTTGGATTAGTTAGTTGTTTTCTGTTTGCCCCCTTGCCTTTGTAACTCTGCTCAGTGTTTCTTTGATTAAAGTTTATTTGCCACTTTCACCGTCCTGCTTGTTGCGTCTGCACTTGTGTCCTTCCCTGCTAATCCTGACACAAATGTTACCAGTAAACCAATGGTGCAGCACAAGTACTAACAGCAACTAGAGAGTTAGATCATATTTTGGCTCCTTGTAAAATTCCAAATAAATTTTAAATTAAATTTAAATTTTTAGGGCTTTGTCCTTACATACAAAGCCCTTAATCCCTAAATGCCACTGTATCTTAAAGACATCATATTACCATATTATGCCAATACAACACATCCTTTAGTTATTAAGTTCCTCATGTGGAATCAGCTCCCAGTTTGGGAACTTTATCAAAAAGTTTATAGTTAGGGCTGCTTTAGGTGATGAACCATCCCTTAATTATGTTGCTATATAAGTCTCGGCTGCTGGTTGATTTCACATGACGGTGTGCATACCCCAACTGTCATTGCATTAAAAATACAACGAAATTGGAAAACTGCTCCAGTAAAGTGCTTCATTCAACACATCCATACCATAAAACACACATAAAACCACAATAAAGACACCTGTCACACAGTCAATCACACATAATAATAAATTAAGCTACTGTGCATTCATATAATCATGATAGTTTAAAACCATTTAATACTGAGATTGCTTTCGCATAAAAGCTGGTAAATTTTTTGTGGCCTTAGAGAGGAGTCTAGTGTTGGCAATTTCCTCTAAGGAGGGAAGAGGACAGCCAACAGTTTTCTGTGCAGTGTTAATGACTTTGTATTGCCTTTTTTGTCCTTTGCAGAGCATCCAGTGTACCACACCATCATACCGTACACCAGGATGCTCTCTATGGTGGAACGGTAGAAAAGCACTAGCAACTTCTCAGACAGGTTGTTCTTTTTAAGAAGTCTTAGGAAATGAAGTCGCTGCTGTGCCCTTTACTCTCCATACATTCATATGCCACTATCTTATGGCATGAGCTTTGTTTTTTCTCTCTCCAGTAGTTTGTGTTTTGTCCTCCTTGCTGGTCTTTATGGCTCCTGAGCTGCATGTTTCTGATCTGTGGTTACTGGCCTCAATTCAATTCAATTCAATTTTATTTATATAGCGCATATTTACAACACATGTCATCACATGGCGCTTATCATCATAATGAAGAAGAAAACAGAAAAGAGAAAACCCAACAATCCAGAAATTGCTTTTGGATTCCCTATAAGCAGTCTGTGACGGTGGGAAGGAACCAAAAAAACCCTAGGATAGGGAGGGGGGGAAAAAACCTCCGACAGAACCAGGCTCAGGGAGGACAGCCATCTGCCTCGACCGGTTTGGCTGGGAATGAAGATGAGGGTGGAGGGGATAGCAGCAGGTGGTGAGGCCAGCGGCTGCAGATCAGGGACGTGGAGCTCCAGATCCAGTGCCATCCAACCTGCTGTGTGTTTATTGTTTCTCAGTGCTCATCTTTTTTTCTCTTCACTCCCCCAGCCTTTGGAGGTAGATAACTTTTTTGTCTCGCCACTGTCTGTTTTGTTTGTTATTTGCTGCAGACACTTTATATTCAAAGGTGTATATGAAACAACTTCATGTGCACCTGCTAAAACAACAGTAGGTAAACCAGAAAGGTATGACTTTAAAATTAGCTGCGCATGAGTTGAAAGTACAGACTCAGACACAGAACCACTTGTGAAAATAACATGCACCTATATGGAATCAGATTTGTTTCAAAAGTTTCGAGCAAAACTTATTCAAAGTCAAAAAAAAGGATTTCATACCCCATGCTTGGGCGCTGCCCCAAACTCTGTCCCTGACCCTTATCCAGTGACTGGTTCAAAAGTGAGATAATGTTCTGTACAGCTGCTGTGGCAGCTGCAGCAACAGGAGTGGAACCTTGCTGGAAAATAAAGATGAACCAGTTTAGCATCTTGTGTCATCTCTGATAAATAAATAGTTGATATATTTACAATTTTTAAATAGTACAAATGTACTGACAGTCTCATCAAGCACTTTGTATTTTCATTTCAGCAACCAAAACCTTTTGTCGTTTCATATTAAGTACTGTAATATACTCCTGAATGTATTTCTACTGAACTGCAGGTGACATTGGAGTGTGTACTG
Organism: Chromis chromis; assembly: GCA_900302755.1. Lineage (NCBI taxonomy): Eukaryota > Metazoa > Chordata > Actinopteri > Pomacentridae > Chromis > Chromis chromis. The sequence goes on from OMNN01026037.1 coordinate 5,561, forward strand.
TGTTTGTTTATGTATCAATGTGGAGTATTAGCCTGGTAAAACAATCTGCTTTAATGGAAACACTGCAATAGCGTGCCTGGGACTGCATTCTGTGTCTTTACACTGTCCTAGAGAAAGAGAAAAAAATTACTCATTCTTCTGACAACGTTTGCTCACATTAAAGAACTAACACTACAATTAGCAAAGTTAGCCACAAACTAATTTACAAAGCAGTGTTTAGCTTTACATCTAACATCACGCAAAAAAATGTCTACATGGAAAAACAACATACAGTGATCAATACTGACTGTTCTGTCCTCACTAGATGTGAGTGGCTATCCCGCTAGACAGACAACAGACGAGTGGATTTAGTTTTGTTTGATTTATTTTCTTTCTTTTACAATGTTTTATCTCGTTCATCCTTTTCTCTATTTTATTCTGTAAAGCTGTGAACACAGAAAATATAGCAATCAGTAACATATAAAGCACTTGTGTCAGTTTTCACTGCCTACATGACCACTCAAAAACTCAAAAAGTGTACAACAGCAAAGTAAGTGTTTTATATTGATATTCAAATCAACTGTAGTCAAATAATGTATGCCAAAGAACTTAATTTACATAACAAAATATCGCTAGCATCTGTTAGCATATTTAGCTAGCTAAAGCTAATGTCACGATACAATCACATTTTCCACTTTTTTCATCTTTACATGTCCCTTGAACCCAATGAACTTATCATACACGTTACAGATTTATAGAAACCAAAGTTACAACACAGATGACAACTCACTGGCTTATGTGGGCCAAGACTCCACTGAGACGTCTGCACTTTGGCCATGACAGTTTGTAATGAACTTCCTCTTCCAAACATAAGTTACATCACAAGAGGGTGCATGAGAACCATTAATGAAACAACAACTTGTGCATTTCAACAGGGCAATGAACAAGGTAATGTGGGAGCTTATGAACGCAGGACAGAGACAAAATCTGACAAATATCCAGACAGTGAAGACACCTGGATTGTGTCACTCCCAGTTAATGGTGCATTAGTAGCACTGAGGATTGATACAGGGGCTCAAGCAAATTTAATCAGTATGACAGACATTCGTGCTATGACACAAAAGCCCAAAATGATCAACAAAAGAGTACTTCTAAAAGACTACAATGGAAAGGACATTGAAAGCAGAGGTCAGTGCAGACTCAAAGTGACAGTGAAGAACAAAGATTACCATGTGCTGTTCACTATTGTACCTGAGGGCCGTGAGTCGCTGCTTAGTGGGGCTACTTCAATGAAGCTAAACCTAGTAAAGAGAGTCTACCACATTGGCTTCTCACTAGGCACACAAACAGTCAAGTCAATTGTAAAACAGTATGAGGACGTGTTCAAAGGCTTGGCATGCCTACCGTACACGTACAAAATCCAACTGAAAGAGTAGGCAACATAAGTGATTCATGCACCAAGGAGAGTTCCAGCACCACTTTGGAACAGCCTTAAAATGGAAGTGGACAGAATGTGTCAGTTACAGGTCCTAACAAAAATCTGAGGAGCCAACAGAGTGGGTGAACTCTATGGTATGTGTCGACAAAAAGAATAAAAACAAAGAACTGAGAATATGCATGGAATATGCTGGTGACTTAAACCTAAACATTAAACGTGAGCATTACCAGATTCCAAAACGTGAGGAGATTGTAAGTGAGATGGCTGGAGCCAAATACTTTTCAAAGCTGGATGCGGCTCAGGGATTCTGGCAAATAAAGCTGGATCAGGAAAGCTCCAAACACTGCACCTTCAACATTCCCTTTGGCAGGTACAGGTTTTTAAGAATGCCATTCGGAATAATCTCCGCATCAGAGATCTTTCATCGTGCTATGTGTTATGGGTCTCAGGAACGATGACCACATTAACAAATATGCAACCTGTATAAAGCAGGTAAAAGCAGCAGCAATGAGGACAAGGCGCGTATTGTTCGGCTTCCAAATTGCGTCTGACAGTTTTATTAGCTTCAACACAGCTTCAAAACATACAAAATATCTATATATATTTAAACACATTTACACTAGTGCATTTCAGTCTTTGTGTGTCATTCTTGTCTTTCTATAGTTAATTAACATAACACTGGAATGTTTAATTAACACACCTTTTCTGTTTCATAAATCATCAGTTTCACAAACCCAGTTTCCGATGACCTATTGAATCAATTCAACAGTCAAAAAACATTTCTCTACAATATAAAACTGCTCTTAACACTGCAACTCCTGTTCAGTGTACTATATGGACATAACATTCCTTAATTTGTGTCGGATCACACAAAATTACACACATAAGATCTGCGCATGTTCACAAAGTGCTTGTGCCACAAACAACATGAACCCAACAGTTCTAACTCGACCCCCCCAACTTTAGCATCCACATTTATAACGATATGTCTCTTATTACAAACAAACAACTAAACAGATTTAGCGTGTAGGAGCCTGACCACCGTGTCTGCAAAACCACGTCAACAAAAAACTGAGACTACGGTAAGTTGTTATGGTATTGTGACCATCCACCAACCTGTATAAAGCAGGTAAAAGCAGCAGCAATGAGGACAAGGCGCGTATTGTTTGGCTTCCAAATTGCGTCTGAGGAATACGCGGAAATGCGCGCTCCATCAGCGATCCCCAGTGCAGCCGGAGCATGCACAAACGTTCCGTCCCGCTGCAGCTTCCCAGTGAAAGACTGGCAAAAGTACTCCAAAGGATATGTGAAAATGGACTGAAACTGAATGCCAATTGGTGTGCAGGAAATAACGCTTCTGGGAGATAAGCTGTCCGCAAGAGGCATTGCACCCGATGAGAAAAAGATTAAAGCCATCCTCAGCATGCCTCGTCCGACAGATAAAAAAAGGTGTGCTCAGAATCATGGGAATGATCAACTTCCTTGAAAAGTTTATTCCCAATCTGTCAGTGAAAACATCAGCCTTGAGAGAGCTACTTCAGCTACTGCAGCTGGATAGCTCAGTGAGTAACACCCCAGACCTTGGCATGGGAGATCGGTGGTTCAAATCCCAGTCAGGGCGCAGGTATCCATTGAGGACCCTTAGGCAAGGTCCTGCCCCGTCTGCCTACCTATGTACGTTGCTTTGGATAAAAGCGTCTGCTAAATGAAATTGTAGAATTGTACTTCATAACTCTACAGAGTTCCAGTGGACAAGCAGAAATGAGCGTGAGTGGAACGTCTTAAAAACTGCTCTCACAACTGCGCCCGTGCTTGCTTATTATGATCCAACTAAGAGACTTAAGATTTCAACAGATGCATCAAAAGATGGACTTGGAGCTGTCTTATTGCAAGCAGAAGGTGAAAACTGGAAGCCAGTAGCATACGTCTCTAGGTCTATTACTAAAACTGAGACCAAATATGCTCAGACCGAGAAGGAATGTCTATGGTTGGCTTATGGACTAGAAATATTTCACTGTTATGTTTATGGCCTTCCTACCTTCACAGTTGAGACAGACCATTGCCCATTATAGTGTCCATCATAAAAAAGAACTTCAATGAGATGTCGCCCAGAATTCAGCGCCTCATCATGAAACTACAAAGGTATGATTTTGACTTGATGTACACACCTGGCAAGCACTTAGTGTTAGCAGATGCACTATCATGAGCACCAGAACTGAGTCACGAGTTCTACTGAAAAGGATGTAGAGGAACATGTAAACATGATTTTTGAGTCCCTACCAGTGTTTTTGAGTCCCTACCAGTGTCTGATTCAAAGTCAAAACAAATAAGTGAAGAAACAGTAAAAGACAGAACTACAAACAGTGATGACACACATTCAAAGTGGTTGGCCAAAAGGGTCATGTTCAAAGTATTACCACATCAGATCAGAGCTCAGTGCAGCAAATTGACTATTGCTGAGAGACAAAAGGATTGTGATTCCTCACAGTATGAGAACAGACATTCTACAGAGGATACATGAGGGACACTTGGGAGTCGAAAAGTGCAAGAGACGAGCCAGAGACACGGTATACTGGCCGGGCATCAATAAAGACATTGAAAACATGATTGGAAAGTGTGAAACATGTCAAAAGCATTTAAGCAAGCAGGCAAGGGAACCAATGTTGCTCCTCTTGAGTGTGGTCTATCCCCGGCAGAACTGTTGATGAATCGCAAACTATGCACAACCTTGCCAGGCTACATAGAGATCGAATGGAACAAAGACATACAAACAAAACTGGACAATCTGAAAGGGAAGCAAAAGCACTATTATGACAAAGCAACCAAAACACTCACTCCACTTGCAAAAGATGATGTTGTGAGAATCCAAGATCAAGATGCATGGAACAGAAAGGCAACTGCTCTCTAGGAAGTTGGACCAAAGTCGTATGAAGTGAGAACTGAGGATGGAAACGTTCTCAGGAGAAACCGCCGAAATCTTCTAAAAACCAAACTACACTTCCAAGAGACTAGTTGTGATGATGCACCAAGTAAGGATGCTGTGTCACCGCCACAGTGCCTAAACTGAAATCAAATGGACATGGACAATCAAATGATGTTACTTTAGCATTACCTGCTCTAAGAAGATCTGAACGTCATATTAAGAAACCTGTCAGATTCGATTTGTAAATCTATAGACTTGAGATAATGTGTTATAGGTCTATAGAATGCAAACATTTGAAATATGCACCTGTTTTGAAATAGCTTGGTATTATTAGTTACAAGCTAGTTAATTTGTTGATACCTATGCTTCTACCTTTAAAGAAAGGGGGATGTCTTGATATGTATGTTGTGTTACCAACAGAGGGCACTAGATGCTAACTCAGTGATGTTGTTAGACAAGGAACACGAGGAAGATGCACTTCCTGTAACTCGGGAGATATGAAAAATAACTAAGCGATGCTGTTACATTAAAGTTTGTAAATACATTTTTAACAAGAACAACACACTACCTGACCAGCAAAAGGACCGGCAAAACCTCTGTACTTTCCCCTCAACATTTATAACTCTCTGCCTCCCTCTGCTGGAAAATGCAATGTATACCTTTGACAGCCCTAATTGACTCTGAAGCTGAGGAGAACTTCATAGATAGGAACTCTGTCGGGATCTGCATTTGCGTGGCTAAGTTGCTGTCTTTCCCTGTTACAGACTGGTTCAGGCACAGGACAACAGAGACATGGCAGACATGCAGTGGAGTACAATTCTATTTATTACAAATTAATACAAAAAATACAACAGGAAGTACTACCTGATTGTAGCTGAAGTGAAAGACAGAAACTGCGAGTCAAGATTCAAGAGAGCCCCTATGGACTGGCGGGGAACTACAAAAGCGAAACTATACACTAAGCACAGATTTATTGATACAATAATAATAATAATAATAATAATAATAATAATGCATTGGTTTTATATTGCGCTTTTCTGTCTTTTGGACACTCAAATACGCTTTACATTGCATTATTCATTCACTCCCATACTTGATGGTGGTAAGCTACGTATGTAGCCACAGCTGCCCTGGGGTAGACTGACAGAAGCGAGGCTTCCATTCTGCGCCATCGGCCCTTCCGACCACCACCACCCACTCACTCTCACTCTGCATTCACCCATTCTGCTATCTTCTTTAAACCCAACTGAAATTATCACGTTTGCTAGCAAACGTGATAATTTCAGTTGGGTTTAAAGAAGATAGCA
>OMNN01026038.1:0-11194 GCA_900302755.1 Chromis chromis
GAATTTCCCTGAGGAAACCATCCTAAGGGATTAATAAAGTTCTATCTATCTATCTATCTATCTATCTATCTATCTATCTATCTATCTATCTATCTATCTATCTATCTATCTATCTATCTATCTATCTATCTATCTATCTATCTATCTATCTGTCTATCTGTCTATCTGTCTATCTGTCTATCTGTCTATACTGTTGGGTACTTTAATCTACAAAAATGCAACATTTTTCCTTTGTAATGTAGTGGACTTGAAGAAAAAAATAAAAAATACTGTATACTTACATATGTAAGTAAAATACTGTTAAAAGAGGGCAACTATTACTTTTACTTTACTTCACTTATACCACAGGACTAATGCTTTATATGCCACTTTATATAAACCCATCAATATTCTTCTAAACCTATACTACAGAGACATTCTTTAGATCAAGGTGAACTTAATTAGCTTTTGGGATCTTTTCAATTTTCTGACAGGCACTCTTACCTAGGTCATCTTCCATGTAATATGGGATCGTTGTCGGCCATCTGTACTCATCCCCTATTATGGAATTCCGAGTTTGCCTCTGCAGCGGCCAGTCAAAGTAGTCACAGAGATTGGAACAGCATAAAAAGTCAGGGTTAAACCTTCCTCCACAAAACACACTTGTGAAAGTTACATTTAAAAAAAGCACTTAACATACCTCGTCAAGCACAATGTCCCCCTCGACCAGGTTCAGTCCTGCCTCTATGGTGACCAAGCACAAAGATTTGGATTCACAAGGTTACTGAACAAAAATCTGGATAGTTGAAGAAGAAAATCATTCTTTCTACAAACCTTCATTGATGTCAAATATGTCAAGGTCCCGTCCACCGTCCACATCATAGTCTGTAAGTGGACATGATGATTAGAAGTGTGAAGAAAGCCTCGATTAAAGCGACCAAAAAAAAACCCACTAAATTGACTTACCTAATACTTTTCTTGTGGGCTGGAAAGTATAAAATAAAAAGGTTACATATGACTGATTTGCAAATGTAGTAAATCTGAAGTCTGGAGTTAACAATATCTTGATAAATAAAACCAATTTCTCACCAAGCAAAGGGCAGTAGCACAAAGAAGGCATAGAATGTGAAGAACAAGCACACCTGGAGATTTTCTTCCTGCCATGTCCATGAATCTCCCTCTGCATGGGAGCGTGCCAGTGACAGGTACTGATCTCTGACAGACACCCGGGGAGCAGAAATCAGAGAGGAGCATGCAGGCAATAAAATAAAACACACGTGTACACAAGTAAATAACTGACAGGGCTGTTAAATGGCTTAGTTACACAACAACTTCGATCTACTCCGCTATCAGTCAACAAATCTTTACACATTTGCAGAGGGCAGCAAAACGGTCATGTAGACAACTTAACCTGCTAGGATACTCTTTCTATATATTATTCTGAGGGCTTTATCAAGCTGTTTAAAGCTCATTACAAGCCTTTATTTATCCTTTCATAGATAACCATCACCTTGGATTTATACTTGGTCTGTCATTCAAAAAAAATCTACAGGGCTTTACAAAATTCCTCTCTGCTGTGCTCTAATCTCCAACTGTTCCATCTTAATGGCTGAAGATTGTGACGTCTCTTGTTAAAATGACAAATGCACAATACTTATGGCTTCATGTTGGCACCGCTTTGTGCTACTTTGATTGCTGAATGGCGAGGAAGAAGCCTCCGGAGAAACACAAAGGCTCTACGTCAAAACAGTCACCCTCATGACTGTACTGACTCCAGAATTCAACAACTGAACAAAGACGCAAAGTGACAGCTGCCCACGCACAGGAGAAATTCTGGTGTTTTACCCTTAAAAGCTACTGTTATTGTCTACATACTACATGTGGTGGCACACTGTTGGATCCACCCAGGTGGGGCTTTGTGCTGTTGCAGCTGCACTGGGAATTTCACCTTTTGCCTTTTCTCAAAGGAACTTTTAAACCTATTGATCAATGGTAGAGAGCAAAAGGAAAGTAAATGTAGTCAAGAATTCTGCCAAGTAACTTAGTTTCCACTGTTATTCAGACACACCACGATGGCATTTCCTGACAACAATAACATGGGCATCATTTCCTGCAGAATACATATCTATTCATTCACTTACTGCATGTTTTTCTGTTCAGAGTTGAGGAAAATGCAGCTTATTACAATGTGCATTAAGGTAGAGACAAATAAAACCCTGGAAAGATCATCGATCTATCACAGAGCTAAACAGACAAACACATTTACCTGCATTGAAAGCTCCCCTTTAACCAAATCTGCAGTATTTTGGATTGTAGGATTAAACGAGGCCAAAATAAGGAAACCAGTCAGGTCATGATCCAAGTCAGGAGGTTTTACTGTACAGCAGCAATATTTATGACTAAACATGTAGAAATATTAACCCAATATTGTGCAAAATACCTCACAAAACTGGCGCATGTCATAGTGACAAACTTATTCTCCTACGTTTGGTCAGCTCTAGATTCCCCACAAGAGGAAGCTCTTTAATCACTAGTTTAATACTATACATGACAAGTTGCCACATTACCTTGAAGAAAGGAAAAAAAGACCCACAATTGTACACACCAGTGTTGCCACCTACACTCTGCCTACCTGCTGCCAATAACTGCCAACAACTTCTCTTTCCCCCTTTTTAATTAGTTGAGGCACTGCTATCGTGTATGTTTTAGTTAAACCTGGTCATGGAACATCACTGGTTGGTCTGAGTCCATTCAACTGTTTTTCAGCAAAAATATTTTAGAAATGCAACAGTCAATGCTGTAACATCTCATTGCCTGCAGGTGGCTCAAGGGGGGCAGTGGTGGCGCAACGGTTAAGTCCTGGGCTACTGATCAGAAGGTCAGAAGGTCCGAGGATCGTACCCCAATGCGGCCAATTTAGCTTTATTAACTGAGTTAAGGCCATACCACATGGGCTCAATCCCTTAGCTGTGGTCATGAGTTCAAGTCTGGCTCAAGACCATTTGCTGCATGTCACTCTCTTGTGGAGTCGTAGTGCATCTGGCTGAGTGGAAAGCTCCCAAACCGAAAAATCCTGTTCGAGTCCCACCGGTTTCTACTTTTTGTAACCGGTGGGTCGCCAGTTTGAGTCCCCGGACTGGCAAGAGGTTGAGGTGGGAAAGTGAGAGCGACCGCTTGTCCCAGTCACCACCACTGTGGACCCTTGAGCAAGGCCCTTAACCCCTGACTGCTCCCCGGGCGCTGCACCACGGCAGCCCACTGCTCCTAGTATGTATATTTAAGGTTAACTTCGAATAGGATGGGTCAAAATGCAGAGAAGGAATTTCTCCAAGGGGATCAGTAAAAAGGTTAGATTATTTTTGTGTGTATTTAGTGTGAAAATAGCAGAAGTTAGTGCTTTCCTTACCTGTAGATGGCATTTCTACATATGCAGGTTATTCTTCTTGCCAGTAGGTGGTGCAGGTTGGAATGGATGAGAGGCAACTGAGTGGCTGCATGATGCAAACTGAGCCGGGTTTGGACACTGAGGCTTTATCTTCTGCACAGCTTGGAATCAGTGTTTTATTTCAGCCCTTTGTCCTGCAGATAGCAGTAGAGATCACCGAAGACTGTTTGAGCCAAAGATCCCCTGCTCTAGTCTAGGTGGCTGAACCTAAAAATGCAAAGGTATGCAAAAGGTAAATCTGACAATTTCCAGGTTAAGGGTTTTCTTTACCATTTTGGTACAAAGAACACCAACCACTCATTGCTCTACATACAAACACATCTCTGTGTTCAGTAAGGTTTGTCTCCATAAGGCTGCATTCCATTGTGCCCTTGATTAAAGTGGAACTAGGACAAACCAGGGGGAAACAATCGCGTCGCTGTCACATTCATGCACATTTTGTGTGCTTTGGCGTTGGTATATTTTCGCCTCTGCTGATTATGTATTGATATTTCCTGGCCTCTGCTTTATATTACTTAAATGATGGTTTCATAGGATAGATGGAGCTAATGGAGCTGAACTGATGCAACTCGCACTCTAGGCCATATTTTTCCTGTGAATGAGATAATACACAAAAGATTCTTTTATGCAGAACACCCACAGGACTATGTGTAAAATAAGAAAATATACTTCAGTATGATGGAATGTCATGTCCCAGAGAGGGTCTTTGAGGGGTAATTCAGTCTCAGGCAGTATGTTACATTAAGATGATAAGTGACAGCTTCTGTTTGCATAGAAGAGGTCCATGTATACTCATGTGGTTGGTGTCGCTTCCTGTGTGATTTGCCTTTTTCTGTCGAATTCTCATCTTGCTCAGATCACACACAAAAGATATCATCTCCCAAGGTTCATCAAGGTCATGCCCTTAAGTCATTTATTATTAATCAATTACAAATTGTTCTAATTGCATTCCCAGCATTTTACCGCGTATCGCAGTGCCAAAGAAATCTTTACCTTTTGATCTGCTCTCTGATGTTGTTTTTTCTCCGCGGGAAAACCCCAGCATGTTGCAGATGAGGTGAGTCATGATTCATAGGAAACTGTGGCCGTATTAGCAGACAGCCTACATTCACTGGCCTTCAGTTCAGCACTTTACTTCTAGGCGCTGAATCAGCTTCAGTTGATACATGTTTTAGTTAGGAATTTTCAATGAGTTATGCTTTGTGCCTCTCTACATGGTATCTGTAAAACATTAATAAGATACATAATGAGGGGGTTTAATAGAGAGTGATTTGCTGCTTTCCTATAGATCCATCTAATATATTATTGACTATTCATATCTACAAAGGTTTATTTGCTTTTTATGAACAGACAGAATGCCTGGTCATTAAACATTAGCTAATTACTAATTAATTAGTATTACAACGCACTGTACTTCACATACATACTTTAAATATAGTATTAGTTTGATTGTAAAGGTTTAGAGGTTTAATCCACCAAACATTTTCTTGAATTCGGTCACAATTATTATTTATGTTACTATCTTATGCCTTACTTAGGATAGCTTGCATGTGAGCACTTGTGCATGTGTTACATGTGCAGCCGTGTGTGTGCATGTGTAACGCTAGAAGTGTTGTGTAAGTCAACATGTATCATCTGTGCCGATCCTCTGCCACAGTTAATTAAGCCTGCGCGTGAGAAGAGGCACGTGTAAGACAGATAAAAATGCAGAAGAATGAACTTCACAGTGTCTCTTTCTATGCTGATGATACATATTTATAAAACCGCACTTGAAACATGACATGAATCTCATTCCCGTGAGGGAAGGCTGGTAAAAGCTGCTGTTTCCACTGATCAATCAAAAGCAGAATGAAGACAAGCAGATGTGTTCTCATATCTAGTCTTTAACTATTGCCATAGCCTCTTTTGGTTCGTACTCTGCTCCACCCTATAAAAGCACATACTTATAAAAGAGATAGAAATGTGATCTGCATATGAATGTAGTATTTACGGACAGTAAGTTAATGTTGTTAATATCAGCTGATCTTTTACAGATCAGTCCTGCTGTGAACAGCTTGAGCTCAGCGAGCCTTCAACGCTTCCTTCGCTGCTTCAATCTAACAAGCTCACTCTTTTCATTGATCTCATGATCAGAGAATGTATATCTGTATATCCCTCCCGCATTCATATTTTTCTAATTTACATGTGGTTTAAAACCCTCATAGAATGCAGTGTTGAGGATGAGGTGTTTGAGTGTTTGGGTTATGGTTTGTGAAAACTTGTAAGTTGAGGGATTCCTGGAATTCTAATGTAAAAATAAATATATAGAATAGAATAGAATAGAATAGAATAGAATAGAATAGAATGCTTTATTGTCATCATACATGGAGCATGACGAAATTTAAGATAGCTGCCATATTAAGGTGCATTGAGAACATAAACATAATAAACATTAATAAAAACAATATACAAGTGAAATAAATTATATTATAAAATTATGTCATGTCTCTTACTGGAGGCTCCTAAATGTAATAATACTTTATAATTTATCTTACCATGAAAATGTTATCATATCTTACTATAGCAAATACACAAGAGAAAGTCTCTCTTAATCAAGCCTGCAGATTTGTTAGGGACAGAGTGTCCCAACAATTCCTTTTGAGCTGATCCACAGACTTTACAACCTCCACTCAGCATGTCGAGAGTAGAAACTGCAGAACTGGACGGTTGAGCCACACTGGTATGCGTGTTTGGGAAGAGTAGCCATATTGTACACTGTGTAGTTAAGGTAGAAGACCAATAGACCTGATCTAAACAACGTATTCCTCATATTTATAATGAGAAATAACTTGTGTTACCTGTATTGACACCTGTACTGCAACATTGCCTGTCTTGCCTGTGTGTTTCTGCACCTCTACCCCTCATCACCAGTATCCAGGCTGTGTTCCACAGTCCAGAGAGATTACCAACAGTCTGTTAGTGCCGCCCCATGAGAAGATGAGTCTAGATTGCGGTGCCACTGCCAAAACTTCATCGTGCTGCCTCATTGACTGTCGAGTAAATGCATGATTCTTTCCAAAATTCCTGTTTTAAACATGCTTCCTGGCTGATTGGGATACAAGTCCCCATTAATTCATGACGAAGCATCATTACTATTTTACCATAAATATCTCAGCCAAGCAAACTTAACTAATTTTAGTTTCATTGTGACTAAATCATAGTTTAGCAAAACAATTCTGCATATGTGAAGGTCTTAACTTGAAACTGACAAACCCACACATTATTGAAATGTGCATCTTTTTATCCACTATATAATTAGTTTTATAATGTCATATTATTTCTATAAGAGATTACTACCTGTTATCTCTCCCTTATTTATCAGTACAGTTTCTGGGAGCTTGGACTTTGCTCCTGCACTGCTCTGTTTGTATGTTTATCTGCTAATCATCTCTATCTGTGGGAGAACTGAGAACAAAAAAACAACCAGCATGAGGCACAGTGAATATGAAATATAAAGTCAAACATCCACAATCAAAGAGAAGAGAGAATTCGTAAAAAAGAGTTATATAGTTAGATACTAAAGCTTTAAAATGTCCAGGGGAGGGGAGGAAACAATGATAAAGGAGACATAGGCACAAAGATAACCTATCTAAAATTGCAACTGAGAATATTAATGAGTACTTTTATTTCATCAAAGAGTAACAAATGCTTATATAGTGATACAGAAAAGGAATACAGACTTATCTCTACTATCATTAGTGTTGATTAAGTCTTTATGCAAAGAATCTTCATGAGGTTTTGCCTCCCAAAACCATGACAACAAACCTCATGTTCATGTATATGCAAACACAGGAATGCACTGCTTTTAGTAAATACTCTACTGAGCACCTCAATATGTGAGTGAATAAAATAAAGTTTACCTGCCTACCAATGCAGGGATGGCTGCTACAGCCAATGATCTGAGGTGTTGATGAGCTGTAGGGCAAGTACTCTTCTTCACTGCTATTGCCAATAAGTGTTATCAGTGCGGTTTGCACATTGTTTAAAGTTCAACGATCCAATTGCTTTTTCCTTCTGAGAGGGGATTAAGGCGCAACATGGCATTAAATCTTTAAGGCAAACTACATTTTCCGGTTTCTCTGGGGCTCGCATTGAATTCCATTAAACTGAATTAAAAGTCTAATCTCACTGGGTCGACTGTGTGAACTGAAAATCAGCGATTACATGGCAGACATAGAATTTACATGAAGCAGGTCCTAAAGAGCAATTAGGGGACAAATATATTTATCTGGTAATTTACTCAAATAAAACTAATGCTCAAGAGACAAAAGTTTTATCTGGTAATCACAATTCACAGATGCAAGCAAATCCCATTAATAATCAAGGCAAACCACAGCAACACGATAATATTGCACGGCAGCTTCATGAATACTAACTCGATCCAAATGAAAAACAATTCAAAAGGACATCACCAAAGCCAGACAGGAAATACTCCTGCATGACCCAATTAATATGATTTTTTCTCTGCTTGAACTGTCTGTTAACTGCAGCTTCATTTTTTTACTTTGCACACATGAGAGTGGCGTCAATCCTTTCATCTCCCTCCCAGCAAAAACAAAGAATATGTCCCAAAATGTCAAACTGCTATGCTGCGAAATTGAATTTGCTGATGGGCATTGTTTCAACACATTTTACAATAGAACGACAGCATATTGTTGTGGAGGTAAAAGAGACTCTCCTGTTCAGCACACACTTCATTTAGCAGCTGCTCTGCAGAGTTCAGTGATGTCAGATGATCTTCATTAGCAGATGGCGTTAGCCCAGTTGTTGTGTTATTATGATGTTCAAATTTGCATTTTTTATGAGCTCTTTAAGGAGTTCTGGTCCATGATTGCTTGATTCAATCAGTTAATGATGATTATGTGACATAACAGAGGAACAGATCAAGTAGACTGTTTTCTTAAAGTCAAGAATGAACCTCAACATAAAAACGCACTTGGTTCCAATAATATCATGTAAATCAGATGTTAAGTGAGCCTTTACCACAAAGCAGAATGTAATGGAGAAAACATATAAATCACTGTAAGTCAGTAACTCTTCATTCCTAATAAAAATGTACTATTCACCCTAAATGAAACCCTACAAGTAGTCACAATGTTTCCAGTAAAATCAGTTTTAGAAGAAGCATAATTAATATTCCTCCCACTCCTCTGTGGACATGACTACACAGGCGGGCTGCGGCTCTTGCTCATGAGGTAAAGTTTCCGCCAAATGCTTCTTCTGTACTCCCACCAGACCACTTTGATGTCCACGCTGTGTTTTATCTTATCGTGGACATTCATTTCTCTCTACCCCTCGTCCTTGCCGTCACAATTAATTCTCGAACAACACCATTACACCTTGAATGGAGCTTTCATCTCCAGCTTTGGTTTCAATCTGTTCCAGCCACTGTCTTGGCTTTCGTGCATGCCAAATTCACGCATGCGAGGAAGGAGGAGGAGAGCAAGTGGCACGCGAGGCAATTTTTTTTTCTCCGCTGAGCGTAATTCTTTTGAAGATAATTCATCCCAGCTTTCAAGGTGTGACAAACTGGATTGTTTCCCCTTTTCTGCATTTTCTGAGACAAATTCAGAATTAGTTTTCAAGTGCCACCACATGTGCCTCTGACCCACTGGGATTGATTTATTTTGAGTTCTAATTAAAGCAGCACATCATTGCTGCAAAAAATAATACTCTTAAAAGGGTATTTACAAGGTTGTCTCAAAGAAATACACTGCTGAAACAATACAGATTCAGATTTAACCATCTCAACCTCAGGAACCAAATTCTTTATTACTAAGTCGTGTGGAACAGGACTCAAGGAAATTCAATTTAAATAACAGTAAAGATAGCAAGGAATCCAGAGAATTAAATATTACACTATGTCATGCTGAATAATAATGGAATGTGGTAAAGGGTAAAATATATAAATAATGAAATGTACAGTGTAGTGCAGAGGTGTTTGGACATTCATGCATGGGCTCTGTGCTCCGGGACATTGGACTTGAAAGGAAACGATAACTAGAAGGTGATTTTTTGCTTTGATTTGAGAGAGTTTACTGCAGTGAGTGAAAGTGTAGCTCTCTTATTGTGTTCTGACCTGTTTGAAAATGATGGGGACTGTGCGTTTAAAAGGGTTTTGGATGCTACGCTAGACGTGACCGAAACAGATGTGAATGAAATGGACGTGAAAACCCTACAAAACTCTCGAAGCCGAAGGTCAGCACTTTAACCAGAGCCGCCTGGCCCATCAGGCAATATAGGCAAATGCTAAGGGCGGCTTGGCCTTCAGGGGGCGGAACAAAATCAGGAAATAATTCACCTTCAATATAATTACAGTCAAGCCCAAAATGATTCATACCCCAGGTAAATTTTGACTTAGTGTTACCTTTAGTCAACCAGCAAGTTTTTTCTTGATTGGAAATGACACAGGCGTCTACCAGAAGATAATAAGATGATGTTTATTTACATTTGAACAAAAAGTGGCATGGCAAATTTACCAGAGGTATGAATAATTTCGGGCTTGACTGTATCTTAAAACTAGTTATTACTATTAACTCTTAAAATGGAAAAGCTCACATTGATTCAAATGTAAAGCAGCCCCCAGTTAATATTACTACACAACAATGCTATTCGATGGAGGGGACGCCATATAAAATCTCGCTCAGGGCGCCACATTGGGTAGGGCCGGCTCTGACTTTAACCATGGCAATGTGTTTCATTTTGAATCCAAAATCCAGCAGCACACATTTAAGACAATAGAAAATGTGTCACTGTCACTGGTAGTGTGATAAATGTTGTCCTGGAAGGAACTGATACAGTACAGAATACTATACATGATGATAGACAGTGTGAATGAATTATCTTATGTCCTCTCCAAGCAAGAAAATAAATGTCATTCACGGTTTCACTTCATAAACCCTGTAGATTAGACGTGTATCAAGAAATGTATTCTGTGTGTATTGCTTAGGTCAGCATCAATCAGTGGATCCGTAAAAGAACTGTGGTGTACCTGATACTTACATCAGGAAGGCTCTTTTA
Source organism: Chromis chromis (assembly GCA_900302755.1). NCBI lineage: Eukaryota > Metazoa > Chordata > Actinopteri > Pomacentridae > Chromis > Chromis chromis. The sequence goes on from OMNN01026038.1 coordinate 10,484, forward strand.
AGCTTGCTCTCTTCAATCTTTTATTCCAACTCCTAAGTTACATTTAAGCCAGAGTCATGTAGCTGCATGCAAATCAATGCATTAACCGGAGCTTGTATTGTATCAGCTGTAAAAGCCCCTGGAGCATCTAGGGTTCGGGTTGGAGGGGTTGCTGGGGGCTGTTCATGAAGCAGCATTCACTAGTGCACACATTTCTAATGCAATAAGAAAAAGGATTAAATGCTGTATTTATTACAAATAAACAAACCTAAGTTGCACGTACATGGCATACATGGAGGCATTATTAAAAAATTGACATCACTGTAGCCCTACATGCAGGCAGTAGTCTAGCAGCCAGGGGAAACTCCTTGGAAATGCATTTTTACACTGATGGATTGCTACTGCACCTGTTTCACTATGATACTTATGCAAAGTTGACAATATTTCTTTTCCAGTGTGGTTTGAGGTTGAGCCTTTCATGATCCTTGCAAGATAAATAATAATGTATTGGTTTAATATAGCGCTTTTGTAGACACTCAAAGACGCTTTACATTGCATTATTCATTCACTCCATACTTGATGGTGGTAAACTACGCATGTAGCCACAGCTGCACTGGGGTAGACTGATGGAAGCGAGGCTGCCAATCTGTGCCATCGGCCCCTCTGACCACCACCAACCACTCACTCTCACACTGCATTCACCCAGGCTTCCTGGTGAATGCAGTGTGAGAG
>OMNN01026038.1:11214-25923 GCA_900302755.1 Chromis chromis
GGCTTCCTGGTGTTCCCTCACGGTCTCCCATCCAGGTACTGACCAGGCCCTACCTCGCTTAGCTTCCGAGATCTGACGGGACGGGCATCCACAAGGTGGTATGGCCTTAAAGATATAATTTAATCTTTGAAGCAGAATAACAGGAATATTATCACAGGTTAAGAAAGGAAATAAAGAATGGTTAATTACACTGATACTAAGTCCACATACTTGACTAAATGTTGCCCTTTTTTCCTGAAAGTATGACTGAATTAACTTGTGATGTTTGAAAACCCCAGAAGGTCAAGTTCCCATAGCCATAGACAAGGTCAAGTTCCCATAGCCATAGACCATCTTTGCTTTGATTGGAAAAGAAAGTCTCTCTCTCTCTCTCTTTCTTTTTTCAATCATTCTGGGTCTATAGAATTTTTGCTTTGAGAAATCTTGTCAACATCTTCTGCAGAACAACATCTATTTATAAACGACCTTCTGGGTTTGCCAAACATCGCCAGTTTAAGGTCTGGTCCAGCCTACTTCTCTCTTGCTGTGGAATCTCGCCTCGGGCGCATCAGCCAGCAGCGGTCAAAAAACCCCAACTTCAGTACACATTGGGATTCTGACTCTTAATTCACTTTCTTTTTATTTGAAAATTAATTTTTGGAGATGAGGGATGTTCAACTCCAGTGCTTCCCTCCTTGGAGAATGTCCACTGCTTACGTGGGTGTGAAATCACTCGTATTTGACGTCATGAATTGATCCGAACAGCTTGCAGCTTTGGGGGATCTGACGCTGCGGCTCGTTAAAGTGAAGCCTCCCGTCTCTCTGACCACTCACACGTACAGTTACGTCCAGGCAGCGTGCTGCGCTCTCTGCTGCTGCTTCCTCCTCAACATCTCTGACATACTGTGTGGCGCCAGCAGCAGCCTCTGGGAGGGAGGGTTAGAAAGTCTTTTTTTGGGGGGAAACGTACAGGCACTTTGATTGGCTCAAGCATCAGTGGACGTGGATTTAGATAAATCTGTTCGCAAAGGTAAGACAGTTTAATTTGTCTTTAGATATGACAAAGTGGTCTTGTGTTAATTTAGGTCCAAAGTGTGACATAGTTTGCTGAAATGTGTTTGGAAGTGTTTGTGATGAGATGTCATGAGCACATGTCAATGCTCTCACCCTTGGAGAAGTGCAAAATCTTGTCTGAAACACAGAACACACAAGATTGTAACCTCCTTACAAAAAGATTGACTGGTGTTGGAAATTATTTGAAAATGAAATTATAATCTCAACTTCGAAAAGTTGACACCTTAGTTTTGTTAACTATAGATGCAAACGGTCTGCTTCTGTTTCACCTGCCCAGCAGTGCGCGTCCTATCCAAGCGTCTGCCTTCGTTCTCTGCTTGGTGAGAGCGGACAGAAGGTAGATAACGCAAGCTGTGTGTTCTTTCTGCACGAATTCAATGTGTTGAAGTCGTTTGATTAAAGCGCTCAAACATTCAAGTGGGTGTATCGCTGCTTGGCGCTTCTTGGAGCCAGTAAAGCGTGCGTAATGGCGCGTCTGGATGAGTTTTTGCGTCTATACGCACCAGGAGAAATTGTAATTGCTGCTTAAAACTAAATGACCAAGTACACTGCGTGGCAGCTGCGCACTAGTCTGATGGTTCCTCAGACAGATCTGTGTTTTTTTCCTTTGTTCTGCAGGTGCATGTTTATTTTTGCTATGGATCCATATGCTTTGTTATTATCGTATATGCTTCGTTCCTGTTTCTCACAAATTAAAAAAAACAGCAATCACAACAAGATCCCTCTCTCACAAGACCATGCATGTGTGCTACTGCAGCCTGTTACTAGCCAGACAGTGACTGATTAGGACAGATAATGTAGAGGTTAGAGGAGGTGCGAACAGTGCACATACAGTATATATTCACACTTCTGATGTCTCCCACACGGTTTTCCACTTTCCCCCACACCTGACAGCCTTATTATAGTAAGATCCTAAGACATAGTTTGTCTCTGTAAGGAGGAGATGGTCTATAAAAGTAGTGGCTACACTGGTGTTAACAGTTGGTGTTGGCTGTCCCTGTTTTAAACTGGGACAGGGAAAACTGCAACAGAAGCAGATAGAAATAGGTGAGAATGATGGAAGCATGTATACACACAATAGTGGAAGTGGAAAAGGGGAGAATTGACTCATCACAAAGTGTACTGCTCATTAAAGAGAAAAAAAGTGAGTTTTGAACATGTAAGTGATAGTTCAAAGTTCCTTGTTCAACTACTCCAAGTAAACTTCATTGATGCAGTTACACCCACTGACACAGGACAGTATCCACTATAAATGAGAATTTCCTTTTAGTAATAGCATGATAAACACATTATTAGCATATGAGCAATTCCTGCTCATCTGCCATGTGTAATTCAAAGCATAGAGCGTCAAAGTGTTTTGTAGGAAAAATATGGTTTCTAGACTGTTGAGCAGGAAATGAATGGGCACACCAGATATGTGTATTTGTGCATGAACATAATTACAGTTGGTGGCACACTATTATTAGTACAGATGTTTGTTTGTTAATCTCTAATGCTGGGGCTTGGAGAACAATGCAGACGGTTCTGCATTGTGGTCCGATCATAGTTGCGTATGAGGATGTGTCTGAGGTGCATTTCCTTGTTACCTATTATTAAACCACATGTTTATTGACCCTCATGTCATCCATTGATTAATGCCTGTCAGTCACTGTCTGACTTTGCTTGCTGAAGCAGAATGAATACATGGAAACCGAGAGTGTTGGTGTCGACAGTATCTCGCAGGCATGTTGATGAATCAGTCTCCTCTCCGTCAATGATGGTGCTTGGTAGCAGCAATCTTCACACATCAGCAATTAATACAATCATCCACCAAACTCACTTCTATGACTCTCCTCTGACAAAACGTATTAAAACTGCATTTCATGACAAATGACTTTTTTTTCTCCATGTGAAGATTCTCAGCAGAAGGGGAGAATTACACCATTAACCTTGCATTTGTCAAGTGTACTGTTTTCAACTTATAAACAACATTTTGCCAACAATGCCACACAAGGTTAAAGAATGCAAAAGAGCTCTGAATACACAAACAAAGCTTTGTCTGATTTTTTTGCCCAGTTAAGGACAACAGAGACAAGCTCTGACATAACGTCACTTTTAAAATTGGTATGACTTGTTAGCTGCTTATTTACTCATTAATCAGCTACAGGTCAACAATATCATTCACTTGGAGACGCGTCCACTGTTGAAAGAAGTACATTTTCACCGGTTCATTCCCAATTATGTAAATCAATACATAAATGGGAAAATGTATTGATTTTCCCAACTGTTTAAGTGATTATGGTACTGGTTAATTCCCTGCTCTAATTGTAAAATAAATAAATAAGAAGAAGATAGAAGTGAAACCTTCAAAATGCTTGTTTTCCCCAGCTAATAGTCCAAACTTCAAAATTACAAAAGATAAATCAAAATAGTTCATAAACTAGTTGATAGACTGGTTGTTTCAGTACTTGTATTTTGAGCAGTTTAATCTAAAAACTAAATATGTTTTTTATATAAGCAATTCATATGTTTTGAAAATAATCTTCATAAATTGTTGGTCGATCTGTTGATGTAAATCAAGCTGCCAGATAAAGTAGTGGAGTAAAAAGTACAATTCTGTCTGGATTCTAATGGAGTAGAAGGATAAAGCACCATGAACAAAATACTCAGGTATATCAAACTTGTACTTAACTACTACATTACACAGTTGTACAGTTGTTTTAGATATTTTAAATGTAACCGTCTGAGGTTGAAAATCACATTTTAAGAGCAGTGAGAGAGTGAACAAAGATGGTAAAGTCTGACTGCAACGATGACAGCTAAGCAATGAGCGGTGGAGCTGCAGACTAGTCAGTTCGCTGTAGGCTCATCACTATGAGTGACTCTTTTATTTGATTTGCAAAATGTTCAATAGCCAACCACTTACAGCAACATGCATTTCAGAGCAGAAAATCTTTTTTGATAAGAGACTCGGAGACGACACAATCTGATTTTTTTAGACCCTACACATGAAAGGTTTAAATACACCGTTTTAAAGCTAATATATTATGGGCTGGAACAATTAAGATAAGATAAGATAAAATTTTATTGATCTCTCACCGGGGAAATTTACATGTTACAGCAGTTGGATACAGATAAGGCAGAAAGAAGCACAAGAGTTACAAAAGTACAACAGGGCTAAAGAATGGAAGATATAATAATAAATAAAAAGGTCTCACAGAGACAATACACCAGGCATGATGCACCTACATATAGATATGTACATTATGACATAGTGAAATTTACATATGTACACATATGACATGATGAATTTACATATATACAGGTTTGGCATGGAGGATAATGTACCCACAATTCTGTTATTGCAGTCAAAAAACGTTATCGGCAGAAAAAGACCAGTGCTTACCATGAGATTATTACACATGAACATTACTAACATTGCTCAAACTGTTTCCAGATGGGGCTGCTGGCTGAAGATATTGCATTCCACTCCAACATACCTGTGCCACTGGACATAACCGTGGCTGTGATCTACTCAGTTTTTGGTGAGTTGAGTCTACAGAAAATGGAAATCCATTTTTTATATTATTATTCCAGAACAGACCAACAATTGAGTTAAGCTCAAGGGTCAGCTCAAGTTGAAATTATTAGATGGTATGCAGTAAAGCCCCGCAACTGTATTTTTCTTTGTGTTATGCACTCCACTTGCACCTGTGATACCTACTGTATACAACTGTCATTTCTGTTTGTATTTACTATACATATGTATATAATTTGTACATATATAAGCAGCCGTTCATGTATTATCTGTGCTTCTAACACAACAACACAAGGGGCTTCTCATAATGAATTCTATGGCTGTGCCACATTGAAAAAATCATGTCCAGGTTAACTTTCATCTCAGTCTTTGATCTTGGCAGCATTACTGGTGAATCGCAATAGTTAATGTATTCAGCGGCTGCACACTATCAGAAAGAAACCAAAAACACACAACCATTTTATTTTATTTTATGGCTGTAGTTACTTTCCTTTACTTCTTAGCTACTTTCTCAGTTCCCTAATTTTGTAGATTTTGCTTTGAGGGACTAAGTTATACTGATTTGGTTTCGGCTGAGTGCTCTGCATTGTGGGGTTAAGTGCCAACATGCGTTTTTATAAGGTTCCAAAATCAATCAATCATCAATCAACTTTAATTTGTATAGCGCTTAATCACATCTACAGACATTTCGAAGCGCTTACACAAGAGAAAAGATAGAACCCAACAGAACCCTTCCCAGAGCAAGTAGAAGCAACAGTGGCGGGGAAAAACTCCCTCATGGGAAGAAACTCCGAGCGGACCCAAGACTCTGAGAAAAGCAGCCGTCCGCCTTGACCGGTTGGGGGGAGAGAGAGAGAGAGAGAGAGAGAGAGAGAGAGAGCGAGAGAGAGAAAACACAGGATAAGAACCTTATATTGGAACCTTATAAAACGCATGTTGACACTTAATTTAACTTAATAATCTAACCTTTATTGATCCCCTTGGGGAAATTCCTTCTCTGCATTTGACCCATCCTATTCAAAGTTAACCTTAAATAGGAGCAGTGGGCTGCCGCAGTGCAGCGCCCGGGGAGCAGTCAGGGGTTAAGGGCCTTGCTTAAGGACCCACAGTGGTGGTGACTGGGACAAGCGGTCGCTCTCACTTTCCCCATCTCAACCTCTTGCCAGTCCGGGGGCTCGAACCGGCGACCCACCAGTTACAAGTTCGCTTCACAAACCACAGGCCACCACTGCCTTAGTGTACGTTTGTGGTGATCAGCAAAATAATTGCTTGTGACATGAATTTAAGGAACACCTGGAATTGCAGTGCTTCATTCACACTAAGTATTGGTAGTTAAATATGCATAGACTGTGCATGGATTCTTGATACCACCTGCTGTTATGACTGCAACACACTAGCAGTGAGATAGAACGACGACAAGTTACAAATAGGAATTTTACTGTATCTTTTTAATCACTGTGTTCCTTTTCAGAAATATGATAATCTAGTGGTTATGTATGACAGAGTTTACAGTCAAACAAGGTAATACTTGAAAAATAATCCAAATAAATCAGATTGTACTCGTGTCAAATTGCTTAGATTTACATGGACCATCACAAAATGTTTGGTTGTTAATGGTGTTTCTTCTTTCTGACTCAAAAACAGATCTTTACCTTCACTCAATATGATTTCTTTTTAAAAGAGTGTCTGTGAATGTTCTCATTCATCCTGGTCATAGTCATTCTGGGCAATTCAATCGAAGGCAACTGGACACAGTGGTATGTCTGGGAAGACGTTTCGTCAGCTAGCCCAGTCTAGTCTTGACATGCATGAACTGATGAAGCCGAAACGTCTTCCCAGACATATTACTGAGTCCAGTTGCCTTTGATTGAATTGCCCAGAATTTTTAAAAGAGTGTGTTTTTCTGATGCAATACTTACTTATAAATATGAATGTCGTTATGTTTGCCCTGATCTCTCAGATGCCTGCAACTGAACCTGTGGAAACTGATAATATATCCATGCTATCAGTGGAGGACTGACAGAAATAATGCTACCATACTGACTGAACTGCCATGGTTTTGAGTTCTATATGTCACCTTGGTCCTTAGTTGTGTCGTAATGCAGTAGCCTATCACTGTGTGTATCACATGGTTTTGTATTTACGATAAGATTTATTTAAAAAGAAACTACACATTAGGATGAAGGTATGAATAAAGTGTGACATTTCTGTTCTGTATTTTTGCATTAAACACATGCATATGTTGTATATTTGCATTGCATAAAACATCTTAGAATGTCAGAAAGTATAGTTTATCTTTCTGTTTGCTGTCTCCAGCCTCATGAAATGAAATTACAAAGCCCAAACACAGATCTGCTTAGAGATATCTACATTTTATCTTAAAGGAAGGGTTTAACAATATATGCTTTTTTTTCTTTCTTTTTTTTTTTTTAAGTCCAAGAGAAGATCAGTAACACTCATTAAATATAAGACTGCAGCCAGCAATCAGTAAGATTAGCTCAGTATAAAGACTGGAAATGTCAGGGGAAATAGCTAGTCCATTCGTTTAAAGGTAACAAAATCTTCCTAGTGCTTTGTGTTTTGGTGCCTTTAGATTGAGGAGGCTTGTGGTTTCCTCATGCCATGTTTTATATTCACTGGACAGATGAGACAGTGATATCTGCTGTATCTTATTTGCTTCTTATCAAGAAGCATATACCAAAAAGTTTGACTTGCTTTAAATAGACAGAAGGATTATGACAACTTCTGTAATTCCCTGACGCTATCACCTCAGTATTCTACCACACAGTCAGAACTCGCTCACATTCAGGGGTTTTGTTCTGCTTTATTTTTGCAGGAATCTGTTCCCTGTTTGGCAACAGCACCCTGCTTTACGTCTCCTACAAGAAGAAGCACCTCCTGAAGCCTGCCGAGTACTTCATCATCAACCTCGCTGTTAGTGACCTGGGCCTGACCCTGTCCCTCTACCCCATGGCAATAACTTCAAGCTTCTACCACCGGTACTGAATCTGGCACCTACTGTAGCATTAATCAAAAGACAAAGTGGTTGTTCTGACAACTACAGATGTGATACTTTCAGTTGACACATGCTACGGGGCTGATTCTTTATAGGTGTAGCTTTTAAATCAGGCTCCCTTTCATATTTCATGGTTCATTTAATGATATGGTTGGTTAGCTGTATGATTGCCTGTGAGTTCACAGATATGGAGTGTCATGCTCAAGCTGCTCTCCTTTTTCCCTTTTCACCTTCTCTCCCCACTGATCTCTCCCCTCCGTCTCTGTTCTCTGCTCTGTCCTCTTTCTCACACCTCCTCGCCCTCCCACGCAGGTGGCTCTATGGGAAAACCGTGTGCTCCATATACGCCTTTTGTGGCATGTTGTTTGGCATCTGCAGTCTGACAACTCTAACCCTGCTAAGTGTGGTGTGCTTTGTTAAAGTGTGTTATCCGCTCTATGGTAAGTCTTCAAAGGAGCTATTTTTGCTTAGTGAAATGACACAGGATTAACCATCACATCCCAAAGTGGCTGATTGTTGATTTATCTGTGGGGGGAAAAAAGCTAAATGATAATCCCTCTGTGAAGCACTGCGCATTAGCCTTTCTTTGATGACTGACAAGTCAAGTGGCTGCGCTCAATAAGTATTACTTGTGATGTTGGTTAATGCAGTGCAATTGGGTCTACTTGGTGTATTTTCCCTTCAGTGTCAGAAAAGTATCTCTATATAGAACACTCAGCACTTAATCACCACTACTTGTAAAACTTTTTTTTGAGCCACTTAATCAAGCATTGTAGATTTTCCTTTGAAATGTGAGGCTATAAATAAATAGATTCTCTTTAATTGCATTCATTTTGGAATATCTCAGCCTGCATATGTGCAGAATCAATCCCTGACGCATTCCTATGACGCAACATAACTCATCATTCAATAATCACCACCGGAGGCTCTTATTTTTTGCTGCAGGCTAATGAGGCAGACAACTAGAGTTTTATTCTCTACCTCAGCTCGCTTGACAATTATCAATCCATAAAATTACCCCATGTTCCTTAAGCATTCCAGTGAAATGGAAACAGCTGCCAACCTGCCTCCCATTGCAGTTAAAATAAGAGGGTCTGTAGCTAATCTCCACATGTGCAGACACCTTTAGACAGTAGCTAATGTCTGGAAACTGCAGCAGAAAATGCTCCTTTATGGGCTGATAGGTGAAGCCACTCTTTTGGGGAGGGAGGACCCTGTTCTCACCAACTTCACCCCGATGGAAAACCATTTGTCGTGGCTAGTTAATATTCCTGCTAGATGCTCATATAAGGACCTTCTTCCCCAAAGTTAGAACATATGGATAAGCATGTATGACGTGCATGCTGCCCAAGAAGCCGCTGGTTGCAACCCACTTCCGTCCAGAATTATGAACACATTCTTCCATCGGAAGTCAATGATAACCAGTCAACTGAGAAGACTTCCAAGGTGGAGCTCGTAGTATTTGTACTGTGGTGAGTGCTCAAGGACAGGGCAGTGAATAGGGGTCCACACACATCGATACTGCAACAGCTTCATTCAATTGTCAAGAAAACATTTTCAGTTCAGGATGGACAATGAGGCTATTATGTCTTCATCAGCCATCATGGAAGGTTGTGCTTTCATCAGTTACGCAAGCTGCCAGAGTGACGCACATCTTCTCTCTTTGAAAGGGAAACTTTCCCCTGAGTGAATCTAGGTGTAGTTCAAGCAGATGGTGCAAGACTTCTTTGGCATTACATTCTGCTGTATAGATTTGCTCTGCTTGCTTCCAGCAACTGTGTTCAAAGTGAAGTAAATTTGTTTGACCTGTAGCAGGTAGGAGGTTTTATCTCAAGTATAATTATGGCCAGCCAGTCAGAGTTTTCATTAAGGCATCGAACTGATGCTGATAGTTTAAACGAGCTGCTTGGAAAAGATTTGACACCTTTGAACACCTTTGACTTCACATCTGGAGAAATGATACTATATATGAGCTAGATGATGGAGTAAGAGCTTCTGAGAACACATGTAGGCGTGTTCACATTTTGAAGCATCTCTTTCATGCTAATTAGAGAATCAGGCTTATCATATAGTCAAAAGATCATCATCATTTAATGCATTCATTAAGTAATATCTGTGCCAAAAATCATTCAAATGCATGAATAATACCATAGAATCTTGCTCTCTTTTCACAGGAAACAGGTTTAACTCTGTCCACGGCTGCCTGCTCATTGCCTGTGCTTGGGTCTATGCCCTGTTGTTTGCCTGTTCTCCGCTAGCGCACTGGGGGGAGTACGGACCGGAGCCTTATGGCACTGCCTGTTGCATTGATTGGCGCCTGTCCAATGAGCACTCCACTGCACGCTCATACACTGTGGCGCTGTTCATCTTCTGCTACATCCTCCCATGCTGTGTGATTATAGCATCCTACACAGGCATTCTGGTCACCGTGCAGGCGTCCCGCAAGACCATTGAGCAGCATTCCACGAGGCAGACGCACATGAGCAGCATCCAGACGATTATTGTTAAGGTAAGATGAAAGTTTTGAGAGCCACAAATCACTACTTCTGCAGACTCTTTCACTCTCAATCTCTGTTTACCATTTCATACTATATGCACACTGGCCCTCAACTTTTGTATTTTTCCATATGATCACACCACATGAGAGGATTATTAGCACTATTTCAACTGCATGCATGATTTACAGTACCCACCCACACACAGAAATACTCATATCTGTGTTTACTTCTTTGTTTCCTACTGCCAATCTGTGACCTAACTTTAAAGCAAAGGAAGAAAAGGACAACCAATCAACTTAGATTGTATGGTTATGTGGATAACGTACTAGTGGGAAGGCAGGGGATCATGGCAAACACATTAAATTACCTCCTAAGAGACGACAGTCCTTCAGAGAGTTCCTCACACCTCCATTTGTTGAAGAAATTGGCAGTGACCTCAATAGATCCTCCGTGTGATGCAGCTTCTCATTAGCAGGCCCCGGTTGCACTGTGATGGATGAGAAGCTACTGCTGCCTTTGCTGGTAGCTCATCACATAGTCTTGTTCATAAGAATGCTTCATATTCATTAGGAAAAGACACAAAAGTGTTGAATTTGAAAGGTCAAATGTTCCAGGTTGAGATAAATGCTTAAATTCAGCAGTCATCGAGTGTTTTTAAAAGATAAGCCTGATATTCCAATATTTATTGTCATTAAAACAGATGAAAAGACAAATCCAGAGTGAATTAATCAAAAGTTTTCAATAAAAAAACTGTTAAAGCTTGTGTGTGACATTCTATCATTAGCATTTACTGGACTATTTTTTCCATAAACTATAATGCAGAGCTATTTAAGGTGGTTACTTGGCCTTTTTAAAATGCAAAAGAGTGTATTGATGATTTAATTTTTAAAGATTTACATCTTCAGTAGAAACTAGCAGGCTTGGGCTTCACTGATACAGAAGTGTCATGCTCAAGCTGCTCTCCTGGTTCATGGCATCTGTTGAGGAAAACACAGAATAACACCAGACTTATCATTTAATTACAGTTAAAGTATTAGTAAGTATTTCAGGGATGCGCCACCAGTTATATCAATTACATTTTTCTTTCCTGTTCTTGTTTTTTACAAGCTAAGTGTAGCTGTCTGCATTGGTTTCTTTGCGGCATGGAGTCCATATGCCGTGGTGTCCATGTGGGCTGCCTTTGGACATGTTGAAAACATCCCTCCTCTGGCATTCGCCATGCCAGCCATGTTCGCCAAGTCCTCCACCATCTATAACCCCATCATCTACCTGATGCTAAGACCCAACTTCCGCAGGATAATGTGCAGGGACATTGGTACACTGTGCCATGCCTGTCTGAAGACCTGCCTCTGCCAACAGGGCTCAGCAAAGTGCTGCTCAAAGCAAAAGATCAGGGTCAGACTTCGTCCAGTCCACATACAGACCAGCCGCTTCCCTTCAGCCAACTCCTCTGCTCAACCACCCATTGTGACAATGAAGGATCACAGCTGTGAGAAGTGCAAGGATGCCTTTGAATGCTTCAGCCACTACCCTCAAATGTGTGGCATTACTAACCTGGCTACCAGTGGAGACTTGTCTAAGGATCAAGACACTCCAGTTTCCCAAATACAAAAGCAGGAGGCTGAAGGTGTGTGCCCCAATAAGTCCCTGATGGCTACCAAGTGTACAAAAAGGACTTCAGAAACAGACAACTTCCATATTAATTTAGAGATGGTTCCAGGGCAGGCAAAGGTGGCTTGGCCCTGATATTTCTTCTAATTTATATCGTTTACAGAATATTTGCAGGTTATGTTCTTTAAAATGTGCAATTACTTTACATTTCAGGAAATCTTGTTCAGGAATGCCTTAGTGTTAGGGCAGCAACCATGTAATATATTTATGCATTTCTTCTTTTCTCTTCTTCTCCAAATACCAGATGTGCATTTCTTTGGCTAATTTGACAGAAGACAGAATGGCAGCTTTACCTGGAAGGGTACATTTCATTTTCAGCTCCATTCAGTTTTTCATTGAGTGGTTCATCTAATCTGCAGTAATATAATCTAACCTTTATTGATCCCCTTGGGGAAAATCCTTCTCTGCATTTAACCAAAGTTTAAAGTTAACCTTAACTATACATTCTAGGAGCAGTGGGGTGCCGTGATGCAGCGCCCGGGGAGCAGTCAGGGGTGAAGGGCCTTGCTTAAGGGCCCAACAGTGGCCTCAGTGGGGATTCGATCCTCTGACCTTCTGATCAGTAGCCCAAGGGCTTAACCTGTTGCGCCACCACTGCCCCTTATATAATTTTTTTTAACCAAGTGAATTAATTTCCCTCTAAATTAGTCAGGATTCATTCCCCTTCATTTTTAGGTGTTGATCTTAAAATATTCTGCTGCCTAAAAAATGCCCTCAAGCTCAATTGGAAGAAAGGTCCCCAGCTTCATCAAGTTGGATGAAGGAAAACTGAATATTTGAAATAAATAATAATACATGTAGAAGTTTGGAATGTTATTTCTGAGTTTCACATGTCTACAATTCATTACCCATTTTTAACTATTCACTAAAAGCTCATAATATAGTGAAAACAGCTGGATAGCTCAGTGACTAACACCCCAGACCTTGGCATGGGAGATCGGTGGTTCAAATCCCGGTCAGGGCGCAGGTATCCAGTGAGGACCCTTAGGCAAGGTCCTTAATGCTGCCCCACCTACCTACCTATGTGCGTCGCTTTGGATAAAAGCGTCTGCTAAATGAAATTGTAGATAATACGCTCTAACCTTTCTGCTGCGTTTATTTTTGTTGCTTGATAGTTGATTTAATTCACATTTCCAGTTGTGAAATTGGTGTATATGGACTGTCAGTACTGATGGAACAGCCGTGTGGTTGTAGCTACATCTGCTACTTGCTGTTTGTTTCTGTTATTCTAGTTCTTGCTGTTGCTGTTTCTGTTGTTGCTGTTTCTGTTGTTGCTGCTGTCTCTGCTCTTGTTGTTGCTGTGATTGTTGTTGTTTTTGCTGCTACTGTCGTGGTTGCTGTGGATGATTTTATTGTTGTCGTTTCTGTTGTTCTTGCCGTTGTTGCTTTTATTGTTGCTGTTAATGTTGTCGTTTTTGTTTTTTCTGTTGTTGTTGCCGTTGCTACTGTGTTTGCTGTCCTGTGTTGCACTCAGTCGTCGCATTCTTGGCCGGAGGTTCCGTCACGTGCAGACCGAGACCCTCCATTGGTCGAGAGCCAGACACAGAGTGCGATTTGATTGGCCGAGAGCCCCGTTTAGCTGGACTGCACAGATAGAAGCAGTTCAACAGATGTAAACTGTAAAGCTCTCCTCTGTTTTTCTCCTCCTGCTCATGTCTGATCTTATCTTTATGTTTTGACAGTCGAAAGGGCCTCGGCTTTAAAAAGAAAAACCTCCTTATTTTCTGCCGTTGAACTTCTGACCCCTTTGATAAAGAAAAGCTGCAGTGTTTGATTTTGATCCTGATGTTTCCTCAGCAGAATAAAAGAGAAAGTTCAGAACTGATAAAAACTGAATAAGCAGCCGAGATAAAAAACATGACTTCACAAAGACATCCTAGATAGGTTTGCAGACGTCTGTGCCGTGGTGGGAACTACACGGACATTTGAGCTTTTTTTCTTCTTTTATCAGACAGCTGTGCTTACTTTAAAGATTGTACTAACGAAACATAAGAGCAGGATCATAAAATGATTTGCTGCTGCTCAACAGTATCTTTAGTTTCTCCACCTTTACCAGATAAAACCTCACAAGAACATTGAAATGCACCCACGTTGAACTTCAGCTCTGTTTGGAGTAAAGAAGGCAGGAAAGTTTACATCTGAAATTTCTTCAAGACCTCAGAAACCTCCTTTATTACCTCCTTACAGATTTCTGTAATGTATTCAAGACCCACTCAAATATCTTCAAGGACCACCAGGTCTTTAAATATCCTCAGAGAACTGAACCAATATCCAAGAATCTCTGACACCTTCAGAAACCTCCACAAAGATCTACAGAACCTATGAAAAGACCTCTAAAACTATCTCAACGACATCTGGAACTTCTTCAATACTCCTCAAAATCTACAAACACTTCTAAAACCTCCTCAAGGATCTCTGCAACATTATGAAGGCCTCTAAAGACCTGCACAATGACTTATACCCCTTTTCCACCAAGAAGAACCAGGTGCTAGTTCGGTGCTCAGTTGGTTCAAATCTCCTTCTCCTAAGAACTGGTTTGCTTTTCCATTGGCAAGGAGCCAAGTTGGAGCCACGCCATTACGTCACCGACTATGCTTGCATCAATTACGTCTCAGTTAAACAACCGCAATAAGTTGATGATAATATCCAAGTTTATCTTTATAGATGGTCTTAAGGCGGATTGCGAGGCAGAGGTCGCCTGTTGCCTGTGCACATCCGCTACTGGTGGGACACAATTGTGCCGGATTTCAATGCAACAGTTTGTGCAAAACTTCCGTGTATCCCGAGCATCATTCCAATACATCTGCGATCAGACCAGGGACGTCCTGGTGAAAAAGGACACACATTACCGCTTGTGTGTCCCTTTCCACCGTTGATCGTTGGTCACGATAACCCCACCCCCCGCCCCTGACGTACTCGGTGCTTAGCTCTGGCCCAGCAAAGAGTTGATGCTT
>OMNN01026043.1:0-11025 GCA_900302755.1 Chromis chromis
GTGTGTGGGTGAGTGCCAAGGCAGAGATGAGAGTGGAGAGCCCCTGCCTTAGGGGCCACAAAGACAGTTGATTGACAAGCCACATGAACATGAATGTGCCTGTGTAATCCTCTCCATACTAAATCCTCATAATCGCACCACTTCTCCGCCTTTGTCCCTCCACTCCCACCTCGTCCGTACCTCCACTTTCCCTCTTACCTTGTCCCCTTCATTCTCTACACCCTTCTCCCAACCATCCTTCCTTCCTTCGTCTACCTCTACCTCCTCTAGGTCTATTTTATAGGGGAGGTGGGTGTTTATTAATGACCCCCTCGGCAATTAGCTACTTTAAAGCATAAAAAGTCATGAATGGAGGCCTGCCCATGAACAGGTTTGCACATAAACACATTGGTCAGCTCGCAGAGTGTGCTGCATGGCCAAAACATGAGCAGCAATCGAGAAAACATGCAAGGAGGGAAAAAAAACCTCAATCGTGACGGAAACTGTTTGCAGAAATTATTCATTTCCCTCCTTTTTTATGTTTTCCTTGTGCTGACTGCACACCCCTCCCTCTCCCCAGTCTCCCTCTTTCACTCTCACTCTTTTCCTCTTGCACATTCCACTGCGTTTTGCATATCTCTGACTGCCCCCCCTCCTGCACTATACCTCAACACTTTTAAAACAACTCGCCTTCCCCCTCTCATTCTCTCTTTTTTCTCTTTCTTTTCTCTCCACCTCATTCCCGCCCTCCCCTCACTACCTGACATTGTGGCTCGATGCCCAATGAGTCACACCTCTGCTAAAATCATCAGAGATGGAGGGAGGGAGGAGGGAGCAAAAGAAAGAAATCGTCAGGGAGAGAGAAAAAGCAGGAGAGTATGACAGAGAGAAAAATATAGAAAATAAAAATGGGAGGAGAGAAAGTTAGAGAGGCAGAAAGAGGGAGCCTCCGGGGAGAGAAAAGAGCATAGAGTGCATTTAACTTTTTGACTCCAGTAGTCAGTGTGTGCTTGTCAGTAACAGTTAGCCTGTAGACAACAACACTTTCCACACACTGCTCAGGCACACACGTGCATGCACGAATACACATTCACGCACGGCCGTACACAAACATAGCCACGCAGTGACATCGCACATAAGCCCACCTGCATCCTCTGCAGGCGCACACACACACACATACAGCAATCAGACATGCAAACAAACCAGAGTAGAACGTGTGGCTGCAGCCCTGCCTCTCTGCTTCAGCCTCCCCCACCCTCTCTCGCCGTTGCCCTTGGACACCACACAAACACTCCCTGTTGGGCAACACTGGGAGTCAGGAGAGGACGTGCATGGGTCACACACCTCCCTGAGCACCACAAGTTTGAAAGCAGTTGCATGTGTGAATGTGCGCGACTGTGTTTGTGCATGTTGCTCCAGCCATGAGTTGTAGTGCTTTTGCATAATCCAGTTCTCCTTCTAGAAATGTGCTCATGCAAGAAAATAAATTAAAAAAAACAAGTGAGAGCATTTTACAAGATGTTGCATGAAATATGTGTAAGCTGGCATAGGAGAGTGTGAATTGTCCAAGAAACAAAGGATCAAAGAGGGAAAACAGATAGATGAGCTTACCAAGTGCATAAAAAACACTGACACGATAATATATCCACAGCACAAATATTCAAAATACAAGGATTAGTGGTTGGACGGAAAAGGATTGTTTACTACAGTTCGTCTCCCTTGTCCTCTGATTTGCTCAGGACGACCCTTTTCCCTGAACTGTGAACTTGGCTTGCTTGTCACAGTGGGGGCGCTGGCTGTAACGAGGCTTGTGTTTTATGAACCCTGAGGGATCGCAGCAAGCTGTGTGGATGTTGCAGTGTGCCACGTGCCTGTCATCATTCAGCAGTGTTGTTTTTGAACATTTCTGTGCCTCAGTCAAACAGGCGCACGCTCCTCCTGCCAAATGGGCTTACTATTTCTGATACTCAATCGACAGGTTTGTTGAAAAAATCAATCAGTCCATCAATCAAATGGTTTTTTCTGTCTTTAAGATCCTCAGGTTGGCTTATCACCGCACGCCCAGATGGAAGGAAACCAAACTGGTTTCGTGTTTCCTTTATCTTGGGTTTTGCACTGAGGGATTCATTTAGATTTTAGGAAAACTGAAAGACTCCAGCTGAAGACTCTTTAGTACCTCTACAAATGGCACAATCTATTCTGCTTTGATGGGGTCAATCCTAACTGAAGCCCTGGGCTTAGGAAGCGGAACAGGCCTCTACCCTTAGCTGTAATGTTTTAAAGCCATACCAGCCAGCCACAAAGCTCCTTTTGCCCTTTGTACAGAACACACCAGACAAAACCTTGGAAGCCATCCACTGCAAAGCACATTCCCAAAGTATTTCTTTTTTCTTCTTTTTACAAGTGTGGGATGGGGTCGAACAACAATTACGGTAAAATGTGACTAATATGTCACAGACATACTGGTGTGTTTTTTTTCTGACCTACTCTTTCTCTTTTTTTTCCTCTTTTCCATCCATCCTGTTCTCTCTTCTTGAAAATTCTTCCCTCTCACTTCAAACCCCTGTAATTACAAACAAAAGCGCTGACTCTTCTCCAGCTGAAACAATGATAATGATGGAGAGTAGTATGTGTGTGTGTGTGTGTCTTCATCAAAGCGGCGTTGACGTTGATGGGTGTAGAGAAATGTGTGGAGGACAGAGAGGATTAACACAATCTGGGCATGAAGCCCCACAACTGAGAGAATGGTGAGTGTGTGTCTCTGTGTGTGTACATATGTTGACTCTGTCTTGATAGCAACGATCCAACACACAGCTGCTCTCTGAGCTTGGCATTTAAATGAGGCAAACAGACACTTGGAGCAAATGGAATACAGACAGAGGCAGCGACAACACAGATAGATTGGAGAGATTTGAGGAGCAGCAGCAGCAGACTCAAGAGCAGGTTGCACTTACACATGAGCTCCAAAGGCTGTAAACAACAAAACTAGTGATGTGACTCGGCCGTGGCTGGTTTTTGTCACCTCTTAACTTCACACTCTCATACTAAAACTCAAATGTGCAACTGAGCATTAGATTCAACCCAGAGAGAGTGTGTGTTGCAGTATCTAGGCCACATGTATGCATGGTTGCGAGGTAGAGAGAGTGTACTGCCTGGTTGTGTTTGGAGCGGGCCCAGGCCAGAGGAGCTCAAAGCGCTGAATGTCATCATCAGAGCTGTCGGAGAGCCAAGCAGTAATCACACCCAGATCACCTACACGCTCACGCCAACTTACAACACCAGTCACTCCAGAGTGGTGTGTATATGTATGCGTCTGTCTAAGAAAAAAAAAGGGGGAGACTGATTGAGAGAGAGAGAAAGAAAAACGAAAGACAAGAAGTATATGTCCATGCGGCAAGTATGCATCCTATGTTACTGTAAGAAGTGTGTGCGTTCAGACAAGCATGTGGTCATAGTGCGAGTAGTGAGTGAGTGAAAGCTTAAGGATGTGTGTGCTGGAGAAGAGGGGTGTATTTTTCTCTCCTCTTTCTTCCTCCCTCTCTCCATGTCAGTCTTACATCCCACCCCTCTATTTTCCATTTTTACATGCAGCTCCAGATGTGAAGGCACTGAAATATTAAATTACAGAAATAGGCTTTTTTTTTCTTTTGCACTTTGGCTACATCAAAAACACCCCAGCCTGCTCTTTCCCGACCTGACACACACACATTCTCACTTTTTGATAATAACATTTGAGAATGTGTATGATCATTTAACTTCAGGTTAAAGGAGCAAAGTATAGTAAAAATTGCTGCTTAATTTGTGACCTGGCACTTTTCTCATTTGTTTGAACTTGGTAGCTTGATTGTGTGTTCAAGCTGGAATTTTTAGTTTAAAATCCCTGTTCACTTTCGAGTAGAAACTCTCCATACACACTGTAACACATCAAAATCAGGCAGCAACCACCACATGGACCTTACAAAAGTGCCTTGAAGTGCAGTCCCTCTAAATGCCACTAGATGCCGGCTCCAAGAAAACTCTTACTATGTCAAGCGACCATTCCACAGTCGCAAGTATTCCTAATGGATCCATGTTTATCATGATGTTGTGTTTATTGATATAAGATGGAAATAAAATTGGACCCAACGCATTTCATAACAAACCAAGTTAGAGGAAATTAAATATACTGCATATGAAAGTGATTTGTATCTTGAAGTTGAGGCTTCTTCTTACCATTGGGATGATTGTTGTTCCATTAAGGAGATGTTAAATAGACATATATGTGGTGGGTGTTTATTTGATTTATTTGTCTGATTGTCTCTCATTATCCGGTGCAGATGTTGAACCCAAAACCAGGATTCAGAGTTTCCCCTCAGAAACATATGGATGTTCATATATAAGTCATATATGAGTCTTGTCATCCTTTTAGCACTGTGAAAGCTATTTGCTTTTAATATGACTGGAACTGGATGTGTGCATGTACCCGTTGTTTGATCCAAATATAACAATTAGATTAAATATGTGGCAAGAGTTTGTTTACACAGACAACAAAGAGAAGCAGTGACCAATAAATAATGTAATATTATACATAAAAGGCTCATTGTCAGCTAAAATGTTGTTGTTGCAAATTTGCTTATTCAAATGTATGTTTATTAATGAGATCGTAGTTGATTTAATTACACTGAATAAAAGTATAAATGCAGCTTGCCAATGGTATTCTTTTCTGATGTAGAGAAAAAGTTAAATCTGGCCAACAATGCACAAAACACTTTTGAGTTGTTCATCTGGTGACATATTCTCACCCACTGAATTAATCCACAGCCTGGTCAGGTCAAAGGACAATCATCAGATAGTGTGACCAGCACACTCCTTTGACCAGTGACTATAAAAGGCCACCCTAAAATGCAACTTTATTCAAATGACACGATGCCACAGATGACAAGAGAAAGACGAGAAACAGGCTGTTTGCTGGATATATCAGTTATGGCTGTACTTAAATTGTCCACAACTTCACCATTTGTCATCTAAGAAATTGTTTCAGGCAGCATGGTATAACAGACAATCTGTCAAATGATGAGCTGGATGTCCGACAACACGATCCTGTCCACAAAAGTGGCCGTCAACTTCGCTAAGCACTTTAGGAAGACTAGAAAAACATTCCACAGGCAACGACGACAACCTCATTAACTCTGTGCATTGCAGATGTGTGACTTGTTACCATTGTGCGATTTCTCCTCTATGATCCGACTCTCCTTCTACCCATTATCATTTCCAATATAGCACATTCTTGGTTGTTTCATGATGCCCATTCTGTTGCAGTGATGCCAATTGTTGGAACATCAAACATCTATTCCCATATGTAAAAAAAAAAATGGATAGAATTTCATAAAATATTACATGCTGTGTTTATATTTTTGCTCACTATAAATTAAATGCATTCCAGTACACCACCGCGACTAACTCTGGCCTCAGAATTGAACACTGCCATGACAGTGTCAACAAAACTGAACATTATATGCATCATAAAAGAGGCTTTTATAGCACAACTGTTGTGTTGGATTGCAATAGATTGTACAGATGTGCCTCATAAAGTGTAAGCTCTTAATTAGGGAAATCACGCTGCTTCAAACCATATAAGCACTGTAATGAAAATATTTACTCGTGCAAGAAAAATATGTGGTGTTCCAGTGCTTTTCACATTTCATATTTTAAAAACTTTTATATATATGGCCATACCGCCTTGTGGATGCCCGATCTAAGCGAGGTAGGGCCTGGTCAGTACCTGGATGGGAGACTGAGGGAACATCAGGAAGCCTGGGTGAATGCAATGTGAGAGTGAGTGGTTGGTGGTGGTCGGAGGGGCCGATGGCGCAGATTGGCAGCCTCGCTTCCATCAGTCTACTCCAGGGTAGCTGTGGCTACATACGTGGCTTACCACCATCGAGTATGGAGTGAATGAATAATGCAATGTAAAGTGTCTTTGAGTGTCTAGAAAAGCGCTATATAAAAGCAATGCATTATTATTATATTAGCGGCCCTAATCAAGAAAATATTAGCAAAATAGTAATAGTTTTACACAAGCAGGACATTTTAGTAAACATGTTTACATGTTCTCACTTAGAAGACCAACATTTCAGACCTGAGCATAAAAGAAATGGATGCAACTTGTAGCAGTTCAGTTTGATTTGAAGCTAACCTTTGCAATGTTCATAGCATAAACTAGTAGCATGAACAATAAAAAAAAGGGAAGAAAAGGTGAGAAAATAAATAAACTAAGAGAACTGGAATGACTGCATGAACCAAAATTCTCTAAATGTGACATCAGAGTATATTGTGATGATGCTTTTAGGTGATGTGATAAATATTCATAGAGGTAAATAAGAAATATATAGCAATAAGTGTACTCCTCAGTACAGCCACACACTACCAGACATGCATAATACAGTTAGATTACAAGACAAATACAAATAAGAAAAGAGATTAAACACCCCCCCTAACATATAATTAAATTTGCAGAAATTATATGTGTTTAGAGAAACAAACAAGGAGGTTAAAAGGTCGTCATCAGACAAGCAGTGAAACAACAGATCTTTAAGTCAAACAATACAGGTGGAAAACACAAAAAAAGACAAAAAAACAGATCTGCAACACAGACAAGTACCAAACCCTCTTAGTTTGCTGTTTCTTCAAGCATCCTGCAGCATTTTTTAAAAAGATAATTGTAGTGTATAAGAATACTTTACTCAGTTACTTACTAAATCTGAAATACTGAATGAGGTTTCTTCAAAAATTAGGAATTCTAATTTTGCCATATATTTACTGATGACAGCCAAATACGTGTATGTTAAAAACAGTCTGGGCCTGCAATAAATAACTTTAACTTCTCTGCTGCTTCTAATCACAATTCCTGAATATACAGCAAACAACACACTGCTGCCACACACTGTGCCGTGGCATTGGAAGCTAACGCAGCATCAGTAGCTGCCATTATGATGTTACAACATCCCCAAAAATCTATGCTTTCCCTTTTGCACATATTGTTCTGAAAGTGTAGCCCCCTGCTCACCTCCTCCATAAACCCTGAGAAATCCTGGGGATACACATGACTTACTGATTGAGTGTAGACAACCTGATAGCAGTTTAGGATCACAGTAGAGTTAACACACTGTCAAATGCCAAGCAATGAGCACCTCAACAGGGGACAGATGAGAGTAACATGTGAGCGTATGCTGGGCGTGTGTATGTCTGCGCATAGTATATGTAAGGGGTGAGCATGAAATGAGTGTGTATCTTGTGTGTGTGGGAGTGAAGTGTGTGTATACGTCTGTTTGTGTGTGTGAGGGCTACCCTGCTCAGGGCATTGACTGAATTGTTTCCACATGTGTCTTAACGTAGAGTTCTGGGCGGGTTTGGAGGACAAGGGAGAAGAGGGGGCTGCTATAGTTGGTTGGAGGGGGGGGGTCAGGTTTCATAGCACCATGCAGCACATCTGGGCTGCAAGAGCAGAATTAGAGTTCCCACGACTGAAAACACATAGCCTGCATACACTCGCATGCATCTACACACACCTTGATAAACCACAATTGGTACACAAACATCTGCGACGAGTAAGCAGTCAGCATGTGCACATCCTCCGCCATAAACATCATCGAAACACACAATACGCACGCACACAGACATACCACACACATTGTACAAGCAGTTACATAGTTCCTCATTTATGCTGTGCAAGTGCTGCTTATTGTATCATGCTCTGTTGCTTTTTAACTCTGGTCTCTCTGATGCTTAAGACACACACTGTCATGCATGCCCGCACATGCACACAAACAGACACACACACACACATGCTCAAACACCACTTCTTCCCTGGCACAGCTGTCCCAAATGCTGCGGGCACACGGGCGTTTCACTGGCACGACACATGGAAGGAAAATCTGAATGTGTTCTCACTAATCATTCCCCTATTCCACCCAGAGAAAGAGAGAGAGAGACAGAGGGGGGGAGAGAGATGTGGAGGACGAAAGGATGAGGACAGACTAGCGCAGGGACTGTATGACCTGTATAGCAGGTGTTGAAAGGTGAGGAGGCGGGAGACAATGTGAGTGTCAGAGTGAAAACGCGAGAAGAAAGAGGGAGTGACAGAGCAAGATAAAAGCAGGTTAGAGGTGAATGGATGGGGAGAGCGGGTGGGAGAGAGAGAGACGGAGTGAGATGGGATAAATGGGGGCATGCCAGTTCCATAAATGTTTAATTGCCAGCAGGTTTATTCAAGTTAAGAGCGAGAGAGAGAGAAAGAGCAGAAGAAAGAGAGAGCTTAAACAGTACAAAATCTGTCTAGAGCCCCCAAATCTAATTTACACAACAAACAGAGAGAGGAGAGAAGAGAGGGCAAAAAGGGAGGGAGAGGGGGGGAGAGAAAAGGAGAGGGAGAAAAATGCTAATTGGCTACAGTTGGGCATGTCTGGCCTGAGATGAAAGAGGAGGAGGACAGAGAATGAGAGGAGGAGGGAGGGATGAGAGTGTAAAGAGAGGAGTAAAGGAGACGAGGAGGACCGTGGACTGGAGGGATGGATGGAGGGATGGATGGAGGGAGGGATGGAGGGATGGACTGGAACACACATAAGTGCCACTGTAGTTTATACCACATAATGTGTCCCAGCCAGTGCTCCTGCTTCCTTTTTTTCTTCTCCCACACCTGTTACTTAAGCCTGTTTTTCTTCCCCTAAACGAATGAATTAAAGCAAGATGCAAAGACGGGAATTTGTTTCAATAAAATAAATACTTGCGAAAAACTTTATGGGTTTTGAGACTTGAAGATGGTACAACTCAAATCCTCGTTAATAGTCAGAAAATAAACTCTAAATATAATGGAGGTAATAACCACCATCACTCTTAATTTACTGCTGCTCTTTAAGCAGGTTCTTGTTAGACTGTGTCATCACTCTAAGTACATTTAGGACTCTTTTAAATGACATTTTCGAAAACTGAAACCCATTTCAAACGTCAGTCATCTGATCAGGATCACACGTGGCTGACATTTGGTCGGTAGCTACTGTTCTTTGGCCTATCCATCAAAATAGATGAGAGGAGAGAACGGGCTGCACGGTGTTGCGTTTCACTATTCCAGCCTTATTTGCACTGCAGCAGTGTTTCTCCATCTGTAAATGCATTGACTTTGAATACAGTCCACAAATGAGTCAGATTGGACTTTCCCAGCTGTGCAGAGGTTTGGCGTTGTCTACTGTACTGGTGCAGGAATACTGGAACTGTTTTGGAGAGTCCTTCCTGAATTGCAACAACTCGTAACCTCAACTGCTGCACAAAAGGCTTAAAATTCTATTGGTCTCCAGCGCACCTAGAACTCCCTGTGTTTGTGACAGAACCTTCTCCTCCCGCAACTCACCACATTTTGACTCTCACTCTGTATATCTCTCCCATTGTGTTTCTCCTCATTCCCTGTTTCATCACATTTTACACCTCCTCCTCTCTGCTTCCCTTGTGTTTTCACTTAAGCTTATTCCTGTATTACTCCAAATCCCCCCACGAGCCACATGTGGAGAGCAAAGCCCAAATGTCACAAAGAAAACATGATACCAACTTAATAGGTCAGCTTTGTCCCGAGAAAGGTCAAAATGTTTTTTGGGCTTGGCCAGCCTTTGGCCCTGGCTCTGTGAGGTTGTGTGTTTTGTAGTAGGGACATTCTTAAAAAGTCTATCTCCTTGTCTTTCTCCCTCTGTAACGCAGACTCATGTCTTCAGGCTAATACAGCATCTGTGCTTTGTTAAACATATTACTGTTACGCAAGAATCTGGGGCAAAGAACAACAACACTTGCTAAATATGTTGTTTATTGAAGTTAAAAATGCATTCAATTGCGGTCATGAATTCTGCTTGAGAACCCTTCACTCTGATTAATCATCAAAACACAGCAGCATCTGAAAG
The DNA here is from genome assembly GCA_900302755.1 of Chromis chromis. Classification (NCBI taxonomy): domain Eukaryota; kingdom Metazoa; phylum Chordata; class Actinopteri; family Pomacentridae; genus Chromis; species Chromis chromis. The sequence goes on from OMNN01026043.1 coordinate 9,900, forward strand.
GTAAATAAAGGGGAGGCCACTGCTGGAGAATTCGCCTTTGGTGTGTACCTGACTAGGTTTGGACTCGGGCCAGAGGCAGGCCAGGAAAGCAGGTCAGGGGGTGCTGTTCTGCAGGAGATCTGCTCAGAGTCTGCTCTGTGTGTGTTTTTATGTTTAGCACGGTTTAGTCAGTCTCCGATTTACAAACATTTAAGGCCCCGCTGCTGCGCTGTTTCATTTTTCATTTAGTTGCAGCCCAAGGCCATGTCCCAGATCGGAGACTGCTACACAGCACACCGCTGCACCACACCAAGCCGCTCCCCTCCTCATTGTCTGGTCTGGTCTGAGTAGATGAGGACCTGCCGGTGACCCCGTAGCCCGAAACACACACTCACAGACGCAGACATTCTTGCACATTTCTATATGCACGCTCACACACATACAAACCTATGCAGACATACTTCTGCCTGTGCACATGAACACACACGAGCGAACGAAGGATTCGCAGACAGAACACACACATGCAGACAACATGCGGAACAAGCCGTCTAATTCCTCTAATACGAAAAAATCTGCAGAGACAGACAGGTATAACACAGCAGCCATTACAAACACAAGGAGAGACACTACACACACTGTAGTGCACAGTTATGTGTTTAGCAAGGTTTAACTCTCACACATAACTACACACACATGCAGCATGTGACACACAAACACCTGATAACTTGTCACATCCATACTATGCAGTGCCTAAAGCACACAACACATACAAACACGTATAAACACACACAGATGCATGACCACCACGTTTGAACCTGCTCACACCAAAACAGAACACACAGAAAATTTACACACACACCTACAGTAGATACAAGTGTGTGTGTGCACAAACACACACCTGTGGTTTGAGGCCAGCACACAGAGAACTCTTTAGTCTTCGAGCTGTCTGTCCCACTTAAAGTGAGCAGTGCTTGTGAAGAGGACCTGACAGACAGAGAAAACACACACATGCGCACACACACACACACACACACACACACACACACACACACACACACACACACACACACACACACACACACACACACACACACACACCCACTCACACACATACACACACCCACACACACACACCTACACACACACA
>OMNN01026045.1:0-10855 GCA_900302755.1 Chromis chromis
CAGACATCAATTATTTCCAGCAGCAGTTCTGCCAGAAGGGTTTTCGTCGTAAAGTCCGGCTTCCCTTTGAAAAGCATCTCCAACTGGTCTGATCGGAGTCCATGAAAAAAGGAGCCGATCAGTGGACGGGCAGCTTCCACGGTGAATATTCCAGTTTGTGGTTCTTGGGAGTTCATCTTTGAATCCATGTGTGTTCTTCAATGCTTAGAGGTCGCTGCTGTAGTAGTCTGGCTCTTGTAAAACAAAAGTTATGTGGAAAGGGTTGTCTTTGGCCTGGTTTAAAAACTCGGTTGATGTCCCATGTGATGTCACGTTGACGTCACACAGACGCGTGGCCCCTGTGACTCTCTGGCAGGCTGACGATTTTCTCGCGAGATTTCGAAGTATCACGATAATTCAGAAACAGCCCCCACCGGAAAACAGGGCTGAAAAAATTACCTATTTTATTTTATTTTTTTCCCCAAGTGAATGCAATACGCTTCAGTAATTTTAGACCAGGTTTTTACCATATAATCTTGTAAATGACACCTTCTCCCCTGAGAACACTCACCAATAAATCATCTCTTTCATTTTTCTGAATGTTTTTATCTTCAGCCACATTACCACGGCTGTGATCAAGTTACAAAACTCACATTACAGACTGAAAAGATTCTACCTAACATAATAAAAAAATAAATAAAAACACTAGTATGTGAAGCTGAGCATTCTGCCCAGCAGAATCCTCTGATAATCTCAAATAAATGGAGCAAAGCACCTTTAATATCAGCCCGAGCCACATCTGCATGCAGCAGGATGTCAGCCCTCATTACACTGAGTTTGTAAAATTCTATTTGAAACTGGCAGGAAAGAAGAACTGAAAAATGTGCTGTAACAGATGTTTCTAACCCATTTTAAAGAGGATTTTGCTCCTGTTCTCCCGCTGTCTCCCCTCACTTATCAATTATATAGATACATTGATCCACGAGTGAGCTGCAGATCCTTCAATATTAAAGACTTAGACTCCATATTTTTCATTGCAGAGTTTCTTTATCACAATTATCTCCACTTTGATCAATACCAGCACCCCCCTCCTCTCTATACCATTGGAGGTCTACTTCATCACCGGAGGAAAACAATTTCATCCACTGGCTCCACCTCATTCTCCATTCGACTGTAGAGAGAGTGTGTGTGTGTAGGGGGGCAACAAGCTTTATATTCCTTTCTGCAGGCTTCAAGTCAACAGACTAAAAAGCATCTCTTCAATCTGTGGAAAAAGGGAGGAGTTGGGTTCTGGGCAGCTACTGCACAAAGAGAGAACCACCGAAATCTGCAAGTATTGTCTGGCACTGGAGAGGGAGATGGAGGAGTGAAAGATCTGAGCAACAGGGGTAAGCCTCTCCGGATTTTCAAAGTGATTACCTCTGGGAGTGAAGCCGTCGCTTACATCTGCAATTATCACGTCCATTTATCTATTGATGAAGGACTGGTGATAGTTACGCTGGATGTTTTTGTTAATGGACTGATTCAGCTGTTTTTTTTCTCATAAAGGAATCATTATGTAAATCAATTTTACCTCCCCTAAGGAGCACAGTTCCTTTTCTTTTATATCTTCACAGCAAAGTGTTTTCAAGCTTGAACAGTGGGACAGCTGCACATTACGACTCCAGTCGCTGCAACCTGGAATTTTTGACACATAAACCTGTTCGGATATGACTGTGGAGGAAGCCACTGTGTGTAAATTGTAGTGTAGTGTGGGCTCCTGCACTTGATAACGAAGCACTTGCCTCGACTCGCAATCATGGTTAAAGCACCCACAGCCGAATCAATTGCCCTGGGGCCGCACAAACCAAACGATGCCCCGGAGAGCACTCGTCAAAACACAGGGTCCAGCTCGCTAAAGACAACATGGAAAGAGATCACAGTGAATTTCATAATGCGGACCAAGATCCATGGTTTGAAGTTTGTCTTCTCCCCGGACAAGACGAAACCGCAGCGAGTCATCTGGGTCCTGGCCTTCCTGCTGTGTCTCAGTCTCCTCTTCACCTGGTCCTGGAATCGAATCTTCTATCTGATGTCCTACCCTGCCATCACCAAGATCTACATGGTCTGGGCTCACAACATGTCCTTCCCAGCGGTTACTTTCTGCAATAAGAATGTGTTCCGTGTGTCCACCCTGACCAGGGATGACCTGTATCACAGTGGCTACTGGATGGACCTCTTGTATCCTAACCACACAGTGATAAACAGGAGCCTGTCCATCCTTAAAGACAACCACAAGCAGGGTCTCCTGAGTCTTCTGGACTTCAACAACTACACCCCGCCCCCTGACCATCGCACCAACACCACAGAGATGATGGGTCGGCTCGGTCACCAGCTGGAGGACATGCTGCTGGAGTGCAGGTTTCGTGGGGAAACCTGCACCTACAAAAACTTCAGCACTGTATGTACAGAAAGAAAGATGGTGTTTGCCAGGTGTGGATACGAGTGTTGTTTACAAGGTGCATTAATAATTCATGCAAGCATTTGACAAAGCTCCCTTACAGCAGGCATTCTCTCAGGGTGTTTTAAGGTGTCGATGTTTCAAAGCTGTAAACAAGCTTGTCCTGTTTTTGCCTCTCAAGCATGACAGCTTCTCCCTCATTAAACTTGAGGTCTTGAGAAAGTCACTCAAGATGACAAATACAGTGTCGTCTTTATGCTGTGGTGGAAGATCGTCGTCGTGTGTCTGCTTTAGATTCTTTTGAATTTCTCATTCGGTTATACTCACTGACGAATGTCTAACCTGTGACAACAATATTCAGGAAGAAAAAAAAGGAGCATTAATAATTCAGACGTCATAAATCAGTCTGAATTAAAATTTTATCTCCTCTAATGAAACATCTGTAGGGCATAAGGAGGATATGCTTCAAAAATGCTGCTGAGTTTCCCATTTAAAGAACACGACGCAGATCTATTACAGCCATTCATTTTTGAATAACTGAACCGAGAAAGTGGATGACATTTTGCAAAACCACAGCCCCACTCCTCCGGATGGCAATATTTTTAGTAAATACTTTCAGCACAAACCGGTCGCTTATAACGTCATTAGTAAGTATTCGCAAAGGGTGAATTGGGAAATTTCTGCAGTGGTAAGTCTGCATGCAGAGTGATGGAATAATTGAAACCTGGGAACACACATGTAGATTTAAAACCCAAACCTGTCACAGGCGTCACATTTAACTACTTGCCTTTGCTTATGCAGGACCCAGTCATATAGATAAAACATGTAACTGTGACAGCTTCAACTGGGTGAGACATTTGAAATGTAAAGTCTTGCAGGATGTCAGCTGCCCATGGTCGCTTTCCTGCTTCGCACAAACCAGTGCAGAATCTTATAAAAATCAGTCTTCGTGGCCAGAAATGATACTAATTGGGATTAACTTCTAACCCTCACTGTGCTCTGCTCTTGCATCTTAAGCAACTTATGGTGTAACTGTGCTGCGACATTTTATCTAACCCCAAATCGGGACACTCACTAGTTAGACAGCTCCTAGTCACTTTGCAGACCTCGTTATATAGCCAGCAGGGGGAAGGAAACAAAGCTCAGCCTTATCTGTCTGAGCTGCATGCGAGTCTGTCTGAGTCTGGACATGGAACACTGACTCTGATCTCTCGAGATCCCCTCCACCAGGCTGGTTGAATTTTTGCCAGCAGCCCTCTTACCATGACCTCATCACAGTGGATATTGATGAAAAGTGACCATTAGATGGAATTTCTGTCCTTCCTCCTGGTGCAACGTGTTCTTTCGAAATGTGCCGAACAAAGAAGCGCATCTCAGCGGGGTACATTTTGTCAGGGAGTAGGGAGGATATTTGGACAGCTGTGATCATTAAAGCAGGAATTGTGGCTCTGTGTAGCAAATTATGCTTTAATCTTTGCAGCAGAAGGGTTGGAAGTGATAAAAAAAATTTGAATTTTATGAGCAACGGGGTGCCTGTTTCTGAATCTGAACCACAAGTAATTGTTGCATAGTGTAATGTTATAGAATTTATAGCGGTGAAATATTAATAATAACTTCAAGAGCTACCAAGTGTAGGGGAATTTGATATTAGAAGCCAAATTTATAAATCGTTCAACTTGAAATTTCAAACAGTGGAATGTAAATCACATAAAATCAGACAGATTTTTGCAAAAGTTTAATATTTCAGTGCTTTAAATTCTGCATTACATCACATATTCAGAGTAAAGTTTCGCAGGTTTTCATTTGCCTAAAGGATTTACATATGTTTTACCTTTCTTTGCTTCCATAGTCTTATGTGATTTTCTTGTATAAGCATGACTCATCCCGTTTTAATGTGTGGTTACTTGCTGTGAATACAAACAGCAGATTGCTGCAGATGTAATTATGATGAATGGACCACTGATCCTCACACTGCAAGTTTTAATATTGTGTTGAAAAGCAGGAGGAATAGATATTCTCCATGTTGCATAACCAATCTGATAGTCTTATCTCAAATTGGTAAACTTATCTTGAACTTCTTTCCTTTCCTTCCCCTCAAGGTTTATTTGTAATTTCAAGCTTTCTTAGTCTTTATGCAAACGGCAGCTTGAGTTCAATTTAAAATGTCAACATTTCTAATCACGATTCAGATTTATTTTTACTTGTTTGGCGGAGGATTGAGAATTTTCCAGTCGCAAGTGAAACCCATAAAACTGAACAAATGTCATCCGTGAGCACTGAAGCGAAAGCTGAAAATAAATAAGTTGAGCCAGTTGGATTAATTAAATCAGGAAGATATCTGGCACGAGTAAACCTACTGTAGTGATTGCACATCAAACGTTAAGTACCGCTGAGCTTCACTGGCATAGGCTCGGTCTCCTAAGAAGTTTGTGCGGCAAGACACACAAAATGCATTTTACAAACCCAATTTAGAGTTTGTTTGTGTCCAGAGAGCTTCAGATGTTTCTCATTTAATGACGGCAAAATAGTACATTCACTCCACATTACTCAGGGGAAATTTGGAGTGAAATTGGGTAAAGATTGATAGCTGCTGCTGCTAAGGGGCGCTCATTAATTCCTCAAATCAGAGCCAGGTGCCTGTTTAAAGCCAGTGCTGCTTTCTCTGATTATCACGAAACCTCTGCAATGATTACCGGTCCACAATTACAGGCTGACATGTAATAGATCTTGTACTGGTGCATGGTTTGCCACAGCACGGTGGAAAAGGCTCTGACTCTTCGTTGACACTCCTGTTTCTTCTGTGCTCTTTTTTTTGACAGATTTATACACGCTACGGGAAATGCTACACTTTCAACTCGGGATTGGACGGCAACCCTTTGTTGACCACGTTAAAGGGTGGTACAGGCAACGGCTTGGAGATCATGCTGGATATCCAGCAGGATGAATACCTGCCTGTTTGGGGAGAGACAGGTCAGTGCGGCTTTAGGCTCTATTCTGACATTTATAAACACCTTAACTTGTTTTACCCTTAGTGTTTACCCTGAAAATGCCAGTAATTCTTCTAGCCTTTTATGATCCCTGAGACATATGGATATATCACATTATGTTATTGACTTTACCAGGTCTTACATTGCTTTATTTATAAATCTTTGCATTCTTTTGCACCACACTGACCTGACATACTACCATGTTTAATAGGATATAATCTCGATATGTTTCTCCAGGTTTACAGCTGACATCAGATCTAATAAACTGCATTCATTGACTTATTGTTCCCCGTTTATGGTGGGCAACAACATCCTTGGACCACACACTCATAAGCTACACAGCATGTAATAAATCTGTGGTTGTAAGTCTGTTTAATAATGGACCAACACACTAGCATGAATATATCTCTCATATCAGCTTCCAACATGACGTTTAGGTACTCTGTCAGTCAGTAAACAACTTTCTGTCACTGCTAGCGGAACGTTAAACAGCCCAGATAGCAGGTTTCCGTAGCTGTTGTTATGTTTTGTGGCGTGCTGTATCCACAGATGAGACCTCCTACGAAGCAGGCATCAAGGTTCAGATCCACAGCCAGGACGAGCCGCCCTTCATTGACCAACTGGGATTTGGTGTGGCCCCTGGCTTTCAAACTTTTGTGTCATGTCAGCAGCAACTGGTACCTAATGTTCAGCCTCCTCCCCTCCGACCTCGACCTCGTTCGCCCCGCTTTCATTCTGTGTTTGTCCCAAAAATCCTTGCCAGCCGGCGTCCGTTACCTCTGTGTCACAGAGCGTGGAGCAAAATCAGATCACCGACCTACCTTGCGTGGGAAGTGTGCAATTAAGATGTTACATAAGCATCCTGTGCAGTAAATGAAATTGAGGAAATATAGCAGCCAAGTAATACTGATAGAGCCGGGCCAAGTCATGATTGGCTGCCAGAATACGAGCATACTGCGCTTATCAGAGCCAAAAGAGCCTCAGACTGCACAGCATGCAAAAATATATGGCAGCTCAGGGTGTTTGTTTTACTTTGCATATTGAGTCTTCACTACTCTTAGCCTGCGAAAAAATATGAATGCAGCTTTTTGACTACTGTGAAAACTGTCTCCAGTGGCATTCATTCAAAGAGAAAGCAGAGAAAAACTGAGGAAGAATTCACACCTCCATGATCAGCAGACTTTAATCACTGAAACTTTGACTCTGATCAATAAAAAAACACCAGTTTACAGTTTTTAAAGATAGATTTAACAATTCCTTATAATTGGCAGGCGCATTTAGCTTAAACCTGACTGCTCTAAAGGCTCGCTATAAATAACTCATGTCTGAAAACTCCCTCTGAAGGCTTAGTGTATCTTGAGCAAAAGCTTTTAAAGCCATCATAATGTTATCGATGTCAGTTTGAGGCATTTAAAGAAGCCTTGTCATCATATTAGTTTGCTTCCCAGCTCCAGCAGCATTAAAAACTGCACCATTAGGCGAGAAAGATGACCCACAGCTATTTTAAAGGCATGTTTGAAATTGCACTATGATTTACAGACATAGTATAACGTCAAGGGAAGCAGAGCATCCTGTGGCAGGTTTGTTGACTGTAGAAAATTAGATCCAAGGCTGCCATCAGCGAGGGATGAAAAGTGATAATTATAGTTTAGCCCAAATTGATCGAAACCCCTGTGTGCGAGGGCTGAACACCGAGCTCACATGGATTTCCTATCCAAACGTACTGAAACTGTACAGCAATTATGTGATATTGCTGAGAGAACAAATTCTAATTGTGTCTCTTTTGTCTACACGAGAAAAAAACAGCCTTTGATTTTCAAAGGGAAACGGTGACAGAACAGAGAAATATCCTGCGACTAACAGAACCCGCTCTGTAAGTCACAAGAAAATGGCGGCTGTGCCACAAAGGATTTTAGGTTTTGCAATGATTACCTTAGAGATCAAGTGTATTTCTGTATTGTGCTGCAGGCGCATGAAAATGTTCGACTGCATAATCAGCTCCTGTGAAGTCTTTAAGTAATGGGTGCTAGAGCAGTAAATCAAATTCATTTCTTTAGCATTTAATTAAGCCTAATTTAAATGATTTTGCTTCCTAAAGTTAACCAGCTTGGTCAGTTTGTCAGCATGAGATAAGCGATCAAGTCAAATCTTCTATCCTTGTTTTGAGCAGAATAACATGGGATGATTGAGGCAGAGTTCTGGTCTCATGAAACAGACACTCGGACACCACAAAGATGACAAATTTTATTTCTGGCTTTGAAATATATGTCTGTCTCTCTTTTCTTCTGCTCTCTGAAAATGTTTTTATTGCTCCAAGTGTACCATCATTCAGCCATCTCCAAGAAGGGAATCCGGTCTATTCATCAGCATCACTAAGTTTCCTGAAGAAAGCTAAAGTGCGTGGATTGTCATTTATAATCAGGACACCAGTGCCCACACCAGTGACAGCTAAAAGACATGTTTATGACCTAAAGGGTGTGCTGAATTAATTAGACTGTCATTAAAGTCTAGCCAGCATTAATTTCAGTCAGTGTCCAACGTGCACAGTGGCACTGCTCTCTGTGTAATAATAGGATGAAGCACTTATGATCTGAAGACTTTTCTTTTATAAATCGTCCGTCAGAGGAGTTTAATTTTTAATAGGAGGCTTTGACTTGTGTTCCCAGAGAGACACGGAGAATACAGCACCAAATTCTGGACTGCATTTCTGTAACGGTTGAAACTGAACTGTACTCGAGTGGAAGTGAGAGGAGAATGGCTGAATGACACCTCACCGGTCCTCCAGAGTCCCCCTGCACCGCTGGGAGTCTGATAGCAGTTTTATTGTTCCACTGACAACAGGATGTTTGTCTGGAAGGGGTCGACCTCTTTCTGTCCCCTTACCTCACTGTTGCTCCTCTTTTATTCTGATAATGATGTGGGCTGTGTTCCCTCACCCCTCGCCCTAGATGAGACGTCCTATGAGGCCGGCATAAAGGTACAGCTTCACTCTCAGTCAGAGCCTCCTTTCCTCCACGAGCTGGGCTTCGGGGTCGCCCCCGGCTTCCAAACCTTTGTTTCCACCCAAGAGCAGAGGGTAGCGTATGACTGACTGGGCTTGCTGCATGCCGCAAAGTACTGTATTGTTAAATAGCTCCACACTCATTAAGTTCCACACTTTCATCTGCTGGTCCTCCCTCCAAGGAGTTGGTCCATCTGCCCCCCCCCCCTCTGTGTGGCTGAAGCAACCACATGCAACGGCATCTGCAGTCTGTCCTTGTCGTCATTGTCCTCTCTGTTTAGTAGACGTCACTAAAGAGCAGCTAATGTGTATTATTCCTTCGAGCCACTCATCCAAGTCTGTATCTTCATCAAAGCTGCTGTTTGGCTTTACCCTTTCACTTCCATGTACAGTTCTGTTCACATTTCTTTTTGTTTGTTTTCTGCTTTCATGTGTTATCGGGGCGATCCGCTGGACCACTAATGTCATCTGGAGGGACCAGACGATGTAATTCATTAGGTTTTATTACCCACGGGGACTCGGGCTTCAGTTTATAGTCTAGCATATATTGCAGCAGGAGTTTTTATCGCCAGTGTCGCTCCAGTTATGAAATTCCGTGGGCTAGAGATGGAGTTCAGCACAGGCTTAATCCGGTTTGCCACTTTAAATCCACTCCTTCAACGAATTGGACTCTATCTCTGTCACTTTCCATTGACTAAATGACCGTTAGATTGTCAGAGTTAGCCTAGTTAGAGCTGGTGGAGATTATTGGGAATTATACAGTGAACCCTAATGAGACAACAGCAGCACAATTCCTCTGTGAAGTTTGCCAGGAAGAAGCCCTTGGCATCAATTGTTGGCCAGCTCCCCCTGCAATTAGTACCTATGTGCTGTGATACTCCAGTAAACATCGCCGGCCTTCATAAATAATTGGTTTACTTTCGTAGTGAAAATAAGTATTAGGCATTCATTATCATAAACCGGTGTAAACAAGACCCTTAAAGGGAACCGAAAGGGTTAGAGGTCAGCTTGTTTTGTTCACCACGGAGTTCCTTTAATGTCTTAAAGAGTGCTCCTAACAGATGGCACACAAGGGGCACATTCCTTGAAGATGAATGCTGATGTTTTATGTTTAGCGTGAACCAAATCTTTAAAATTCACTCCTTAAGTATTCTTCGATAATGGATTCATTAAGATCGCCCTGAGTCACTCATAAATATAATGACCTGGCCTTCACCTTTTAATGAGATTTCTTCCTCTAATGAGATGATGAACTGACTGTACTCTGCATCTTCACGGTTAATTTCAAAAGGGTAGTTTTGTAATAAACTCTCATCGGTAGAGATTAGAACTAGTTAATCAACAATAAAAGCACTTTATTAAGGTTTTAGAGAGTGGATTCATTAGTCCTTTATTAAAAAATCCGACTGCTTACTATAAAATTGGATGTAATTCTCTGTATAATGTCTGTAAATTCATTTGACTGTTCATTTGAAAAGTGTAAACTGTTTATTGTTCTGTTCTCAGGGTTGTAAAATTTGTCCATTGATTGTGGTGTCCTGTCTGAAACTACACATTTTACAGGTTTCTATTAAGCCTGTCTCTATTCCCATGGTACTCTGCTTTCTACCGGGGACTAGACCTGCATCAGTAACGTTCTGCATGGTGTCTGCTTGCTTCGATACATGAGCAATGGTGTTGTTCTGACTGGACGTTTTGCACCAATATTGTCTCAGTGCACATTTTCATTGAAATGCTTCTGTATTTTTATTTTATTTTTTTATTTTATTTTTTGAGACATTTGTGTTGGATTCTGTCAGCTTGTCGTCCCCTTTTGTTGCGCTGGCCTTGCATTATGTTACACGCTGTAATCCTGTGTGCTGATATACTGAGGGGAAAACATGTGCTGTTTGCCCTTTCAGCTTCAGTACCTCCCGCCACCTTGGGGAGATTGCAAATCTACTCCCATAGACTCTGAATACTTCTCCACGTACAGCATCACCGCATGCCGCATTGACTGTGAAACCCGGTACCTGCTGGAGAACTGCAACTGCAGGATGGTTCACATGCCGGGTATGAATTCAGACCGCCTTGACCTTTGAAAAACCCTTCCAAGTTCTTGTGTACTCATGTAGTATTTATGTAACTATTGATTTTCACTTATATGTTATTTCAAACAGGGACCTCCACAGTTTGCACACCTGAGCAGTACAAAGACTGTGCTGACCCGGCTTTAGGTGAGCCCTCGCACTTTATTGCACATAAATTATTCGTGTGATATTTTTGCAAGTGTTCCGCAGCAGTGCCATGAGCCTACTCCAGCCTTACGATAGATACTTATGCAGCTTTAACTTGAAATTGCTTTAATCTCACATAACGCTGAAGCAAAAATAATAAAGTGAAATTATTGTTTTAAAATTCCATTACTAAGATTTGTGATGTGTCTACGCTTCACAGATATCAAATAAA
>OMNN01026048.1:0-15609 GCA_900302755.1 Chromis chromis
GGAATTTTGATCTCTGGTACTTGCCTGATCTAGATTTGTAGTAAAACAGAAAATATTTAAAACTTTGCCTCAGCGAGATGTTACAGTGCACCACATAAACCAAACATATAATATGAGGAGCTACAACAATTGTGTAAGAATCAAAGAGATTATGGAAATAATCAGCCTTGTTTTTTCTTTTCTGTTTCTCACTCTTGCTTCTACTTCTCTCCTAAATGTGTCAATTACATATTCTTCTCCGCCTCGTCGTCTCATCTCTATGCCGACCTTCTGTCAGTGCTGAGCGCAGCAGCAGGGAGAGGGAGGATGGAGATGTGTGCGTTCCTGGTGGAGAGGGGGGCAGGGCTGGAGATAGCAAACCGCCGAGGAATGGTCCCGCTGCTGAGCGCTACCAAACATGGACACGCACAGGTAAGAAAGAGTGCTTCAGGTTACCAGCTTTTTCTTTCTGTTTGCATTTTGTTGGAATAATTTCCCTCCTTTTTCCAGGTTGCAGAGTTGCTGCTGAAGCAAGGTGCAGATATCAACGTCAGCGACAAGCAGGATCGCACTCCACTGATGCTGGCTGCTTCCGAGGGCCACATGAGCACAGTTGAACTCCTTCTGTCAAAGGGTGAGCGTCGCCGCCTTCCACAGTCACATCCAAGTATGTTTGATGAATGTGCACGAAACGGAGAACAATGTTTGTATTGTTTGTGGTCCCAGGTGCCTCCCTGTCCTCTGCTGATCAAGAGGGGCTGACTGCACTTAGCTGGGCCTGTATGAAGGGCCAGAAAGGTGCGGTGCAGCTTCTGGTGGAGGCAGGAGCAGACCTGAACCAACCTGACAGACAGGGACGGACTCCACTTGACCTAGCTGCCCTTAACGGGGATGCAGAAACAGTGGGTTTCACGCTGTTGTTTAGATGATATCTTGTTGATAACTGAAAAAAATATAGTAGTCTTATTTGTATTTACTTGTAAATATTACTACCTGAATCTGGGATGCAATTAATGGGTCTTGGAGAAGTGTAGATTGACTGTAAGTTGCAAAACATAATACATAACAGTCATTTTAAGCTATTTTAGGCAAATGAAAGAAATCAGAATTACTAAAATAATGAAAATAATCATAATTTGTCCTGCAGCACCGGATGTCAAATTACAATCACAGTTCATATGGAGTCAGACAATTATTTATTCTATTGATCAGTAGGAGAGTAATTGAAACTAACAGATTATCAACAACTTTCCAAAGTCAGTGATATAAATGGGCAGACAGGTTTGAAGTTAATGCCTGTTAATGTGGCGAAGCATACACCATGTAATCAGCCGCATTACTGAATAATATATTTTTTTGCTCAAATCTTACTTTTAAATATGAATATACTGTTATTATTCACTGCACGACCAGGTGCATTGCCTGGTGGAACATGGAGCGGTGCTGGAGAGAGCAGACAACAACGGTACCAGAGGTTCAGACCGAGCAACCGGCTGCCAGAACCCAGCCCTGGTGGCTTCGCTGCTTAAGAAAGGATCCAAGATGGGTATAAACACTAGGCTTACCATAACAGGCCTGCAGTAAATCAGACATCTAAGATTTTTATATTCAAAACCATCTAATATCATACATCACAGTTTAACAGCTCCACAAATTACATTACAACCTCTAAAATAAGCATAAAATTGAATCAACACTTCTCTGGCTAAATCCACTACTCAGAGTGTCTTCATATTTTTTATCTGACATATCCAATCAATAAACACTCTGCTTGTATGGATAGATAGATCTTTTACATTTTCCTGCTTTACTGCCATTCAGCATATTGTTACACTTTTCTGCAGCAGCTGCAGTTTCGTGTCCATTCCTCTAACTCCTTTTCCACCCTTTCTCTTTCGATCTTTGGCTGCTCGCCTTCATCAACCAAAAGGCTACAGAACAGCTCCACATGATCGATCAGGTACATGATTTATGTATGACACAAAGTAAACAAGACAAGGTGAGACAGATAATATTAAGATAAGTATTTGTACAACTCCATCAGGTCATGCTACGTGGGCTATGGCTTCCTCCAAACCAGACATTCTCCTTATATTGCTGCAGAAGCTCATGGAGGAAGGGAATATGCTCTACAAGGTATGATATACATGTTACAGAGTTTTTGAGGTAAAAGAGATTATTAGTCAAAACTCAACCCTCTTTCTTGTGTGCTTCTCAGAAAGGACGCATGAAGGAGGCCGGCCAGCGTTACCAATATGCCCTAAGGAAGCTGCCTCGTGAGGGGCAAGGAGAGGAGCTGAAAGGGCTCAAAGAACTGCGAGTCTCGCTCTATCTAAACCTTTCACGCTGCCGCAGGAAAACCAATGTAAGGCCCACAGCTGTATCAAACTGCTCATGCACTATTTAACATCGGCAGGTATATTAGACACCTAGGGAATGGCAGGGTGGCTGGCAAGGCAAGGTAGATGGCTCCTTAAGATATATAATTTATCTGTATCAACATAAAAAGATAATGTCAGCAGCACTGGTGTAGCTCACTGTAAAAATACCCCTGCCTTTCAGATCTAATTTCCCGTCTCACTGGTAAACAGAATGTACGTGTAAGACCTGGAAGCAGGTGGTGACATAATGAATAACTGTGTGCTGTTAGTGTAGAGATAGATGTGCGTGGCCCGCAGCCAGGTTTGGAACCCACCCTGGTGATGACAGACGTCCTAACAGACTGTGTAAAAATGCCATCCTTAGGGTCACTGTGGCCGATGAATAATGGAGCAGATAATGTGATGTGATAAGGTCACTCTCTCTGGCAGACCGAGTGCACTCTCTTTCTCTGTGTCTCTACAGGAGGTTATTTACAGTGGACACACAAGTGGGCAGGCTAAATCCACATATTATAACAATGCAGGCAGTAAGGGCCAGCAGGGAGACTACATGATACCGTCATTAAACATTCAGCAGCAATGTTCACAATCTCACATTCAAGGCTGCCATTTTGACCTCACTCTCAAGGACGGAATCACAATGTGTTGGTGTCATTAAATATTCACCTGAGAGTGATGATGAGAGCAGTAAAAAATCTGCCGGAAAACAAGCGGCTCTCCCTGTCTTTGTGTTCCTTGTCAATAAAAATGATTACAGCGTGAGCTCTGTTTCATTAAACCGGCTTCGATCTTCGGGTCCATATAATGAAAATGCAAACAAAGACTATTTTTATTGGGCTCAAATTATTCCTGCAAAACAAACGCTCTCCAGCTAGTCGCTTAACCACACAGCTGATCATACACTGGGTTTATTTGTCGTTGTGCCGCATGTAATATTTAAATGGAAATACAAATAATGCAATTCAATGAATGCACTTTTCTTTTTGAAAACACAGGATTTTGGCATAGCTGAGGATTTCGCAACAAAAGCCCTGGAACTCAAACCGAGATCTTACGAGGCCTATTATGCCAGAGCCCGGGCCAAAAGGAGTAGCAGGTACAACAGTATTAAATTAAGTCGATTATCTGAAAGCATTTTGCTCAATACAAAGTAGTTTTTGCGAGAACCAGCAATGCACTGGGCTGCCGTGTCTCTGTGGCACTGTGTATCAAGTATTTTTAAAGTTCCTTTGTTCATTTCTCTGCCCTCCCCAGGCAGTTTGCTGCAGCGCTGGCAGACCTCCACGAAGCAGCACGACTCTGCCCGTCCAACCGGGAGATCCGGCGCCTGCTGGCACGAGTAGAGGAGGAATGCAAACATCATCAGAAAGCATCCAGCAACAACATGGCGCAGGGTTACAGTAGGGACCCTCACACCCACCACCATCAAGCCACAGAGGAAGAGGCGGACGTCTTTTCACAGGGAAGTCTCGAGAGGCAAATCCCAGCGGAGCAGGGCGATGCAGACAAGGACGAGGAGAAGGAGGATGGTGAGGAGGTGAGCCTGCAGTGTGGGAAAAGTCCAGACTTTTGGCCCCTGAATCCGTATGCTCCTAACAGGACTCTCCCTGGAGGTGTGGCCTTTGGTTTAGGAGATCAGTCGCCGTGTTTCCCACAAGAGGAATATGTACAGAACCAGCTGTTTGTGGAGCTGCCCGAGCCTGTTCCTGCTATCCACAAGCAGACCCAGAACCAGGGCACCAGAACTCATCATCATTGCCACTCCCTCCAATCAGGGGGCAGAGTCGGGGGCAGACCTCTCTCTCTGTGCGGCCCCTCTAGTCCTCTGCCAGGTAGACACATCTCCACCTCCCTGAGGCCTGCAGCTGTAATGGGTATTGACATCGGCCCAGGATCAGCCAACGAACACTCTGGGCACAGCCCCACTGAGCACTATCACCCCATGTCCCCCAACAGCTCCTCCCCACCTGGACATCTTCAGATGTACCAGCCACGCTCCTCGAGTTTCTCCAGGGGCTCTGACAGACTCTCTACCCACTCTGTGGCTCTGGACGGCCTGGCTCTTGCTCTGGGGTCTGGTATGGAGGTCAGGAGGGAGGGTGGTGGAGGAGGAACAGCTGGCTCAAGGGGCTCCAGCTCCAGTCAGGCCTCCAGTGGAAACCTGTCGGACGGAGGCAGGCAGCAGCTACCGGATGCCCCGTGCCCCATCAAGAGCAGCGGTAGCTTCAAGACAAAACCTGAGCTGAAGCCCCGGCCCTTCATGGGGGTCATGGACAAATCAGTGCGAGTCCAGGGCCAGCAGAGCACCGGCCTGAGCCGACAGGGGCAGAGTGGAGGAGTCGGGGAGAGTTTCAGTATGTCAGTAATGGAGTTCCAAGGGCTGAACAATGAGTTCAAACGCGCTTCATTCCAGGAGCAGCTCTCTGTAAGTCAGACCAACAGCCAGCAGCAGGGCCGCGAGTTTGGAGACCGGCTGCACCAGCGAGAGGCCAGAGGCACTACATCCTCCCAGCTACGCTTCCCCGACGGGAGGCACAGGCAGGCGAGCCTAACGAGAGACAACCCAGCTCTGCATATGGCTCCCATAAAACCCAAACGCTCATTTATAGAGTCAAACGTCTGAAGATAGTTTATCAAAGCACAGATACAGGCTGTTTTCAACAAGCTATGTCGCACATAAGGTAGCAAGGGAGTCTGCGGTGGGAACAGCTCCCTTCCCTGAGCCTGTTTTGTAGATTTATGCTGCTGCACTGCATTTACAATCTAGAACCAGTGTTCAACTCAGGCTACTATGCTTTTGCTTACATGTATACAGCTACACTAGTGTATTCAAGAAAACCAGACATACCTTAAGTAGGGATTTAAAAAAATAAGTAGTATATGGTCTCAACTTTTAATTTATTATCTCAAATATAGAAGCCAGAGAAAGCTTTGTGCACGAATATACAAAACCTCACGCTATTAGTTGCAGGATATGACCATTTCTATTGTCAAGTGTCTTTTAAAAACATTTATATTTGTATGGTGTACACTATATTTGCAGATTATATATTTCCCTGTAAGTGGTTATCTGTCAGCATTACAGGCTTCAAAAGAAATTACTTTGTGTACTTGAGATTCTTTTTCTTGGTACATTTGATAAAAAAAGAGGCACTGTACATGACATTGTTGGAAACTTCTTGTCATAATCTAACATTGGATTGATTGCTTCAATATTCACAGTATATGTTATTTATTTTTGCATAGCAGAGAACATGTTCTTATGAAGTGTTTATTGATTTATTTGGACAAAGAGAGAGCATTTACAGAGTGTAGGATAAAAAAACAAACTTAAGAGACTTACTACATTGCTGTATGTCCATAGTTGTCATATTCCCCTTTTCAGATTCATACTATGGTATACAGAATGTTACCACAATATTACTGTGGTTTAATAAAATATTAATGGAGGACTGCATTTCTACATCTACTTCTTTCACAGTATAATCCGTAAAATGTTGCTTAAGCTGTGGAGTGTGTATGGATGGATAAAAGGTCAACACAAGTTATTTAAGCAAGCCGTTAAAATAAACTACTACTTGTATAAAACTGCAGTTTCTGAATATCACGGAAATCTCTTCATTAATGTCATATACTTCAATAAAAGCTGGATGTTAGCTCATATAGGGAAGTACACCTTAAACTACTTTAGCCAAGCAATATTCCCATAGGGTTTGTAATGAGCAAGGTTATGCAGTGTTCAGGCAATCTGAAAAACTCATATATGTAATGATTACATACAGATGGTGCAAATAGCGTAGTTAAATTTCAATTAGAGGTCCATTAAGCAATATTTGTAAAGTGAACATTGACACTGTAGATTCTCTGTAATGTGAAGTTGTTAGTGCTGCTCATCCAACTGCAAATCAACAACCCAGTCTGTTGTTCCATGCAGTTCTCAGTCACTATGTAGTTTTTTGGTTTAGTCAGTAAAAAAAACATTTTTGAAGTACTAAAACTTGCACAAAACACTAAAGGCTTCACAATCAACTTTTTTTTTAAATTATAAACCGCATTGTTTAAGGTTCTTTGTTGGTAAAATGTTATAAATAAAAAATCAATACATAGGTAATGAAAAAGCTACCTGTTACCAGTACAAAGCAATGGCAAGGTGATCATTACAAATGTTAAACCTGAACAAGGTCAAGTAATGAAACTGTTATTCATGCATTTTTGTTAAATTCGAAGCCTACAGTGTTGCAGACCTTTTGTATTTTATGGAGGTTTTCTGTCTATCACTTGCTTGTGGTGAAGAACTCAGCAAGTAGCAAAATTAGTTTAAATTAATGAGTGATTGTTGGAGAAAGTTGAACATTTAGAACCAAGACATATATGTCACTGTAGAAATCGTGATCCAGAATAATGAACGATTATCCTAGGACAGATTGCAATCAGGATCTGTCCTATAGGACAAACTCCAATTTATTTTAATGATATGATGTTAAAATAAAGGAAACAACAATATTCTTACAAATACAGCAAGAAAACACTCCTTTTATGATCAAATTAATACATTCCCATTTATAAGTTTATTATACTTATTTACGGTATTTACAATCTATTCGGACATACTCCAACAGTATGTGGGTGGCAAATTGTTGAATATGGTAGTCCAGCTTTTCTTACATCCCTAACCCCTCACCCTAACCCTAACCATAATTAAGAGACTTCTGTCTTTAAGATTTATATTGTATTGTATTGTTTTTAGTTATTGTCCTGGTAGAATCACTGTTTGTCCTAGGACAGATTGCGATCGGGATCTGTCCTAGAGCAATTGGCAATTATCCTGGATCGCAATTTCTACTGTGACATATTCCTTCCCGTGGAGGCAGCAAAACCAACCCAGGGTGGTGGTCAAATAGTCAAAAAAGTTACATCCAATGTCTTTTCTTTTTTCTTAACTTTTATGGAGAACATCACAAAGTCAAGAAAAGGTGTTAACAAAACTTCACACGGACTTAGGAAAAGGCAACCACTGTGCAAAGAGAATCCAACGGCATTATCTCCTTTCAATCCTGTGATTTCACTCAGTTAAAAGTCTACCAAAGCAACTATTTGACTTCAACCCAGAGCTAAAGTGAATCATGAACTTGGATTCTTAAAGTGGCCAAAACTGGGACGTCCATATTGCTCTTTTCTCACTCTACTGTGTGTGAGCAGATAACTGAAAACCAATATGCTGGCAAGAAGAATATGTTGAAGATTATGCAAGTTTGTCTTTCTGATCCCAAGAGTTTAATGCTTAATGCAGCTTTTATAAATGAGTGACACCGAGGAAAACCCCACCGTCACAGACACCTGAAATGAAATGGAACAAAATCCGACACACCTGAACCTGAAATGCTGTGTATCCTCTTTCTATTTACATTATCAGAGGTCTTTCGGACGCTAGTGGCTGGTCTTCCAGCGGCCGATAGCCATCTTCAGGGTGTAGTTAGGGGTGAGCAGAGTCGTCAATAAGGGGAGGTTGGTCATGGGGCTGGAGCGGTTCTTGGTGTTGATCCAGCTCTCAATGGCCTCTCTTTCATATGAGTAGCCATCTATTGGGAAAAGTGCACAGTGTAAATGACAGACACAAATACAGGCACTGAAGAAACAGCAAAATCTAACCTGTGTTTTTATTTTTATTTTACCCAAATATGTAAATTGTATTAAGTGGAAAAGTTCAGATCTGAGCTTACCTGCAGCAGTAACCGGTTCCCTCATCAGCTCTCTGGTGATTGGACACAGGAACTCATCAGGAATGCCTGAACACACTGAATCATTCTTTATTTCTTCCACTTTCCTCAGGAGTTTACTGCGGAGGCCTACTGACTCTACTCTCACACACACACATACAAAAAAGCAAGAGAATAAGTCAATGTGCCAGAGGATAATACAGACCGTTCAAGACTTCATGTGCTCTTATTTAAAAAAGAGAATCCACAGAAGGGTCAAGTAGAACAAACTGAGCTTATGACAGCTGAACATGTGTAATAATATCAGTATTAAGGTTCTGAGCATTTGTCATCCCTGCATTTAGCACTTTTCGCTCTTGGATGGCAAATGTGAGCGTGGGTGAGAGTGAACATGGCGGGAGCAGACCATGTCTGCTGACTGTCTGTTCAATTCAAAGCTAAATGTGCCACATGAGAGCAGCTGGGTTTAAATACCAAAGATGCTTGTTTGAAACCTGGAGAGATTGAAGTTTAAAAGTGTAGGATCTCATAAAACAGGTAGCAAACTACAGCTGAACACAAAACGCTTTGTAGACTCCCTGTAAAACTTGCTGGTACATTCTGTTTATTATGCTGCCTCCTTAGAAGGAAAGCACACTTATTGATTTCACTCCTACCTTAGAAAAATATGCCTGTTTCTCTGTCTGTCATAGCAGTAGATAAAACATGTTGCTACTGAGTACTGTTCTCTAAGTTGGTTCTGCTAAAAAGGTGGGATTCATGCTGCGTTGCTAAAAACAGAACAATGTGAACACAAGCTGTCACAGCACTGGGGCTGTGTAAACTGAGGAGTGATTGACAGCGACTGTGGGATGGAAATGACGGCATGGCAATACAACAAACATTTGCTGACAACTACGTGACGAATACTCGCCTAGTTGGTAGACTGACATCAACAACATAACACTCCTACTTTAGCCGAGTGGTTTCACTTTATGCAGAAAAAGCCCGAAACATGCCCCAAGTCTGACGAACTGAATAAGAAAAACAAAAATTTCAGACAGACTTGGAAATAACCAAGGAGGCTTAATGATATTAGGTGTAAATCCACTTGATACCTTATGGGAAATTCAGTTTTGAGGATTGGGTTATGTAACTGATGAAGTGCTCCAGATTAAAGTCAGAACTGCTGAAGCCCCAAAGCTGAGTGCTTTTGCAGTGCAGCCTAATATTATGTAATCTTGCTGAGTAAAACCCCCATCAACATTTATTCCTTCACCCTTACTTTAATTGAATGTGCCGCCTTTTATCCATGTAAATAGGTACAAAAATCCTAATCCACGCACGTCCACATTCATTCTCACAAGAGACTAGGCGTGTAATACCCATAAGACTGAGTTGATATTCTTACATTTAGAAACGAGGGAAGCATTAGGACTACTGGAGGAGGAGATGGAGTGAAGAAGTGGCGTTGCACTCGCTGAGCAGCGTGTGATGTTTGTCTTCCTCACCTATGTGCAGCTCTGACGCCAGCGTTTCCTTGGTGAGACTGAGCAGCTCTGTCCCATCTATGTTGTTGGCCTTGAATTTGCCCACCAATCCCTCGAGGCCTTCCTCCACCAGCCACTCTGACACGTCGTCCTCCGACCAATCACTGACCAGCAGCTTAGATCGGCCTGCCGAGGCTCTCCCTGAGAGGGGGAGTCAAAGCAAGACAGTCAGTCCTTGACGGCTGCGGCACCTTTTGAAAAATGGCCAGATATTCTCCGTGCAAGACGATCCTGGAATCCTGCTGACTAATTATTGATTAGGAGCCTGTGGCTAGCACGGCTCGCATAATGATATAAATAAAATGTCTGGAGGTTTCATCGACGTTTTCATTCACACAACATGATTTCCAGACAGGAATACAAGTTTTTGGCACCTGCTGGTAAACGCATTCCTACTTATGACAAATTTACTTCAGCTTTTTGTGCACATTCTGTATGAGAAGTGGTGTCATTTACTGATTTGTACTTTTATAGATGCTCCAGTGTAATGCACAAAGCAGAAAGGCATATTTTCTTTCTTCCTACCTTCTCTTGATGTCTGAGCAGACTCCACTGAAACAAACACAAAAAAAGTGAGTGTAAACATGAGAAATGCGATGCAATCTTTAAGCAAACTTGAGACTGAAGAGTAATTAAAGAAAAGAGAGCAGTCTTGCACACAACACCTGTGTCCTTCACCACAAGATGAAGCTAGTTTAACACATGAGATCTCAACACAATAGCCATATTCAAAAGAATGTATGCATAAAGCAGCATCTTAAAGATTTGCTCAAGATTTTCTGATTTTCAGAGCTGGCAAACAGAGTGAAGACATAATCAATAAAACCTGGACTGTGCCTGCTGAGTCCTATTTGCTGTTGATGACTATCTATTGTGAAAGCAACAAAAAGTGTGAATAAGTAAGATTTAATAAAGATAAAGAAGATAAAAAGAAACTAACCAGGAAACGACTTCCCGCCTTTCCGTTGGACACAAGGTGCATCGAAGGGGGCAGACACCAAAATAGATTACAGCAATTACATGCAATTAATCATCACAATATAGATGTTACTCATTTGGAGTGACACATGTGCTTGTGCCCACCGTTCCCGCTGCATCTGTCTTCCAGCCTCCAGATGTTTACAGTCTTATCCATAGATCCTGTAGCAATTAACGGTAACGTTGGAGAGAAGGAACATGCTGTCACGTACCTGCAGGAGAGGATAATAGCCTGAATGCTGCTTCTGTTAACAATGAGATGTCATTTTCTCTGTATAATAACACAAAAAAATGACTGAAAAGACATTTTTCCAAATAGATTAATCATTCAGTTGAAATTTATAAGAGGGGAAATGAAAGTAAGATTCCTTTAAAAAAAAAAAAAAGCACATCACACCCAAATATGTGAAAGTAACTTGTAAGAAGTAACTTTACATGAAAATAGTGATTCTGTGATCGATTGTGAAGCAGAATCTGCAGCCAAAAACCCCAGATTGTTGTCATTTGAAGCAGTTGTAAACACCCCGCATTAAGATTTGAGACTGCAGTTCAGCTCCGACAGGGTTAAAAGGTGGGCACCACGGCTCAATACCAGACCTAAATATGTAGCAGTGATGGAAATGTCTCCATCAGAGGGCCAATTCAGTGATGGCTTACCACGTCAAAGGCTGTACTAAGATCTAAATAAGGATTAAGATCAAATTTTCAGTTGATTCAAGAAAGTCAAGGCAACGTTAATGAGGACAATCTCTCTAAAAACCTAAGCTGGATTGCTGAGAAATGTTGATCCACAAAAGCCAGTTGGTTTCCCACAATGCCTCTAACAACGAAAAGAATTGAGAGAAAGGCACGCGCTAATCCCACATCAAGACATTCACAGTGTTATGTTAACAGTTTGTCTAAAGTCAAATGAGTTTCCCGGAGGCATTTTGTCAAGTGTTTAAAAGAAGGGAAAAAAAGCGATTTACTTTTTCACCATTTACCCACTTTTCCTCAACTCGCCTCGTTTGCTTCCACTTCAGTATGTGATTTTCTAAAGTGACTTTGATTTGCCCACTGAAAGGAGATAGCTGCCTTTCAAACACAGGTGGCTGGATGGACGTATAAATAGCTTGCAAGTGTGATCATTCATCTGTGGCTTTTATGCATGTTTGTATGCGTAGGGGGGAAGAGATGTAGTTACAGTGGTCCTACCTTTTTCTAAAAATGCAAAACGCATATTAGGTGACCACAGTCAAACAGAATAAATCATTTATATTTACTCCACATGTCTTACGTAAACTGAAACTAAGAAAGTTAAGTTCTTAAATGTCGCTCAGGTTCAATAAGGTTCCTATCTATCTATCTATCTATCTATCTATCTATCTATCTATCTATCTATCTATCTATCTATCTATCTATCTATCTATAAAACTAGTCTGTAAAAAAAGTCTCAGTATGAGCTCTCACTGTATCGTGTCCAGTTAGTAGAATACAAGAAATGCAAAATATACCATAAACACTTGAGTTGTTAATAAAAACATTGAATTTGTAAATGGAAAAGTTACAACCAGATGCCAGAGAAACTATGTGAAACCCCTCTTTCTGGAATTCTGCTAAACGCAGTGGAGTATACACAAGAGTGGGCAAAAAATGAAGTATAAAAGATTAATATTGCCAGAATGATGAGTTCATTTTTACATTAACAACATGTCATAATACTTCTTAGTGTTTACAGTATGACATCGATACTTTTACTAAACCCATTCATTTCTTTTCAGAGTTTTACCAGAAAAACTCATTTTCATCACATATATGTTCTTAAATATTGTTGAGGATTTCAAATTGTGACAGATTCTATTAAAATGTGACTTCTTGTTCTTTTACACCACTGTTTATCAGTTTAAGAATATGGCCAAGATACAAATATGTAAAAGGGCATTAAATTACATCATATAATATGACATCAAATGACCAATAACTGCACACAACATATTCTGTTTGAAATTAATGCAACTGATTTAAAGTCATGCTCATAATCAGTGAGAACATGCAGTAAACAGAACTTCGTTATATAAACACAGATGGATATTTACCTCTCGTGCTGGTTCAGTGTGTAAAGCAAAACTGCATTTTTCTGTAGAAAAAGTGTAGCACAAAAACAAAATGTGAGCTCTATGTATTGGATAAATCAGAGTATAACTTCAAACTAAGGTAAAACCTAATACTGTTTAGTAAATCAAGAAAAATTAGAGGTACTTACAGCATCGTAGATTATAACAGTTTTGTCCACAGACCTGAAGGAAATAAAAAATAAGATTATGTATAGTCTATGTAAGCAATGGTTTAGTGACCCAACTCTATGATATAGTACAGTGTGTTCAAATCCACATTCACTCATTGAGGAATAAACAATCAATGTCGCCCCCCAGTGGCTACACTGAAGTACTGCACTGTTGTGTTTGTGCAGAGGGTGGCCTACTTAAACATCCAGGCAAACAAATAATCTATATTTTATATCAATCTCTTGATACTTGATAGATCAAGACATGGAGACTGATCTATTTAAGATCAAGAGAAGGATGTGAAATGTAGATTTAGCGTATGAGTACTGTGAATTTTCTTGGGAATGAGGATGGTTAGAAATCTTTTAAATATGTAATTTAAAGGAACATAAAGGTGGATTTGCATGTTTTAACATAATTTGTGTATAACTTGTGCGGCTGCTGACCTCAAAGTGGTCCATAAACTTTTATATTTTCAGGGGATGGTGCATTTATCCAACAGCTGTGGTCACAATTTAACTCCCCAAAATCTCCACATTGCCATGCAGTAACACACAAAAGGTAAAAAATAATAAATTACCAGTGGGATTGATGATGTATTTCAAGCAGATTTCAAGTCTGTGCAAGTTGATTTTTATAAAATGGCATAGACAGTAGACAATGGCTACCTGTGAAGCAGAAAATCAATCTAAAAGCCTAAGGTATGCTTTGGAAATGTCAGGTGGAAGCTAAAATATGCAAAATCACTAGTATGCTTTCTTTGTTTTTTCTAAAGACTATATTTTTGCCATTTTCATCTTTATAAAACCGTAACAGTCGAGAGAGACGGGAAGTGTGAAAAGAGAGCAGCGGAATGACATGCAGTGAGGGTCTGAGCAGGATGGGAATCAAACCAAGGACTCATTTAGTTGAAGGTATTTGTGCAAATGTGATATGCACCCGAACCACTCAGCTTTCAGGTCGCCGTATTATGCTTTTTTAAAACTTTAAATCGTACCCAGACACAAGCAGCTGTCCATCTGAGGAGTATGCACAGGAGAGAACTGGAGCCGAGTGGTCAGTTAATGTGTGCAGGAGCTGCATCTTGTAGGCTGCAAGAGAGAACAACAACAGCAGGTCGGACTGTTTTAGGATTAAGATTGCACTGTGTTGTGAGTCACATCGATTAAAACCCTCAAAACAAAAAGTGGACAAAGGTTTCTCAAATTAGTCAGTTAAAAGAAAAAAACTGTATTAAGTAAAGTAAGAGTGTTTAATCCCTACATGTTGCACTGGCTGCCTGTATGGATTTGTTTTACTTGAAAAGTGTGTTTATTTGGCAGCACCAGTGATTTGTCTTGATGTATTGGTGCTGATTTATTACGAATGAAGCTTCGTGCCTCTGAGG
Source organism: Chromis chromis (assembly GCA_900302755.1). Taxonomy (NCBI): domain Eukaryota; kingdom Metazoa; phylum Chordata; class Actinopteri; family Pomacentridae; genus Chromis; species Chromis chromis. The sequence continues at coordinate 14,236 of OMNN01026048.1, forward strand.
AAACTGCATACATCAATCTTCAGCCTCAAACTTGCATGTAGTCCACACTGAAGTATGTGAAGAATTAAACTTATCCAACACAAAGCTGTGAGTCTAGTTAAACAGAGTTAAACACTTATATGAAGTCTGCAACATAGGAACAGTGGACATGGAAGAGGTTTACAATCTGAGCTGATATCCATATGAGGTAGTAAAAATGACAGAGGACCATATATAAGATAATGAGACAGAGATCTAAGGACATGCTGAGTCTACCTCCAGAGCTGAACCTGTTGATGGCCCATATCTTCAGGTGACTGTCTTGTCCACAGGATGCCAGACGAAACTGCACAACTTGACCACCTAAAACAAAATAAATACACCAAGACTGTGTTAGTCTTTTTACAAAAACCTATCGGCCTTCATGCAAAACACCTGGCAGGTAAATTTCATGGTCTAAACTCCACACAGAGCAGCTGTGTTCCAACTATCACTTATCAAACAACACTCCTGCTAACATTACTGTAATACTGGTGGATGCCAATATTACAGAAAGGTCTCCTCATATACTGCTGTAATATTCTATAAGGGGAGGCAGGCATATTTGTTTTAAGAATGTGACTGGCACACACATTTTATGTAAATTCCCGCTGACAAACTAGCGGGCTTAGTGTTATCACTATACACTGTTAAGCCCCAACATTAAAACTACCTGCCTAATAGAAAGGCTGTAGACAGAGGAACTCTGGGGGTGTCTTGTTGTGTCTGGCAGTGGATCTTTGAGTTGCAGTCGGGGGCCTCAATAGATCAGGTTTGTTCCAGTACATCCCGCGGATGCTCAACCGGATTGAGATCTGGGGAGTTTGAAGGCCAGGTCAACGCCTCGGGCTGTTTGCCATTTGGTTTGGTGGGTTGTGAGTTTCAGAGTAACATCCACATGAATGCCAGGACACAAGGTTTCCCAGCAGAACACTACACTGAGATGAGATGATTAATGTTATTCACCTCAGCTGACAGTGGTTTTAAATGTGTGGCTGCCAACAGGCTGCAGTTTCATCTACTAATGCATTCAAAACAACTAGAACATCATAATAAAGTTTAATATTTTTCATAATGTATTTAAGAAAGTGAAAATTGAATATATTCTAGACTCATGGCACATCATATAAAATGTTTAAAGCATTTTTAAATTCAGTTTTGATAATTATGGCCTACCGCTTAATAAAGTTTTAAAAAACATGTCTCAAAATTATAAAATAAGAGTAAATTACAATTAAAACTGTAAACTAGTACAGCTTAATATTTACATTTGATTCAGACTGATTTCATTTTTAGTAAATTACTAGCCATAATGTAATGATAACATATCTTGTGTGTACTGTAACTTTCCTATTT
>OMNN01026048.1:15629-42325 GCA_900302755.1 Chromis chromis
CTTTCCTATTTGGCAATAAAATTCATTGTTCAGTAAAATGTTTCAAGTATTTTTCAGTTTTAATTTTGATAATTATGGCTTACAGCTCAAAGACATTTAAAAAACATATTTCAAATTATGAGAATATTTGTAAATTACAATTAAAATAGTGCACTAGTAGAGGTGACAATTACTTTTTCATTATAGTTTATTATTTGCATTTTATTCAGACTTATTTATTTTGCAGTAAACTACTAGCCGGAATTTAAGGATAATGCTTGTTGTGTTTACTGTAACTTTCATATTTGATAATAAAATTCATTGTTCAGCTGTAAAATTAGATGCCAGATTTGAAGGAAGACTTGGGAAAAATGAGTACTGACAAATCTATCATTTATTCTTGCTCTCAGATGCTACAGGGAACACCTGACTAAGCTGTGTGCTACAGAACAATTAACAAATGCACAGTAATGGGGTCTCACCACTGAGGATGGTGGGAGCGAAGGAGCAGCAGGAGACCCCCAGGTCGTGGGTGTTCTTCTCTGCGTGGAGCTGGTTCATGTTCAGGTCCCACAGACGCAGATCTCCATAGGTAGAGCCGGTCATGAACACCTGACTGCAGGGGCTGAAGGAGCAGGCTACTATGGTGGTGTCATTCACTGGCCCCATCCTTCACAAACACAACCAAGAGAAGCTGCGTGAACAGCACGGTTTTCAATTCAGATCAGCAAGTTCAGTAACACATGAAACTGGATGCGGACAGGACAGTGCAAATATTATGTCATGTAACTGCAAACAGTGGTGCGAGGAGAGTTGGTTGGATGGATTTTTCAGCTTCTTGCTACTGTACTGCATGTTAATATACACCGATCAGCCACAACATTATGACCACTGACAAGTGAAGTGAATAACATTGATCATATTGGTACTATGTGGTGTTCTGCTGGAAAATCATGGATTTTGGCATCTGTGTTGATGAGACTTAGACACCCAAATAAACATTGTCCCAGAACAAGCACACTCCCTCATGCAAATGGAAATCCCAAATGTCACTGGCCTACCCCCACAGCAAAATGCACCCCACCACATGGCAAAAACACCAAACAATCAGGAACATCTTGAGGAACATGACAATGGCCCAAGATGTTGATTTGACCTCCAAACTTCCAAGACCCCATTCTGATCAAGCATCAACAGAATGCAGTGGAACAAGTTTGATTGACAGAGACCCCACTGCACAAGACAGAGTGCCCAAAGGATGCACTGCCAACGTCCTGGTGCCAGACCCCATAGGACACCCTGAGAGGTCCTCTTGTCCATGCCCAATGGTTCAGAGCAGTTTTGACCACATAAGGGGGACCAACACAATATTAGGCAGGTGGTCATAACGTTATGCCTGATCGGTGTAAATATATATTGGGTAATAGGTATATGAAGCCCAGTTTCTCAATTAATCAATGAGTTTTTTTGTCTATCAAGTGTCAAACTGAGAAAAAACACTTCAAAATGTCTTTAAATCCAAGGAAACATCTTCAAATTACCTGTTTTGTCCTACCAACAGTCAAAAAACTCAAACTCAAGAAATTCATACCTGTTTACTTTAAAGACTACACCCTTACTACTTACTATAAGTAGTTCATCATCAGTTAATCTGCCAATTATTTCCTCAATTAACTAAAAACATTTTCTGCCTAAAAAGTGTCAGAAAATAGTGAAAATGCCTGTCACATGTAGGTAATTAGGTGATTATCAAAATTGTCGTAGTTTTAATGTTGGAGTAATCAGCTCTAGAGAAATGTAATCTATAATGTTACCTGCGCAGTTGTTTAGAGGGGAAATCCCAGAGAGCCACAGTGCCGTCAGATGCACCAGAAACCAGGTGGACAGAGTCAGGAGAAAGCGCACAGACCCTGACAGGGCTGCGACCGGGATGCTCCAGGACGGCCTCGATCTCACCTGTGACCATGGACCAGACCACCGTGGTTGCATCTGTCGAGCACGAGGCGAGGAACTGTCCGCAGGCGCTGAAGCAGCAGCAGTGGACGCTGTAGCCGTGTCCTGACAGCGGTGAGAAAGGCAGCTCTGAGAAGTCATCGGTGTCGTAAATCCTGAGAGTTTTGTCGCCAGAACATGTGGCTAACAGTTTTCCTGAGAAGGCACACCAGTTGACATCGTCTTGATGGTGTTGCAAAGTGCAGACTAGAGATGCCATGTGGAAAGCCGGTACTAAATGATACATAGAAGGAAAATTTAAATCAATATACAATAATATATACCAGCAGCAGGTTAACGGAAATGAAATATGGCAATATTCTCTTAACACCCTTCAGTTTTCGTTTATTCGCACACCATTTAAGGAAAAAGTGAAGAGGATATTAGCAAGTCCTGAAGCTAAAAAGCACTACAATAGTAATAGTACTCTAATTTTATTTCTGATGTCTGAATGAGGGCTGTTCATGAGTTGTTTGGGACAAATCCAAGTGCTCTGTTCTCAAGTCGTGATTCTAGTCCTCCAAGTTTTACGACCTTGTCTGCCTGGTCGTTTTTCCAGGACCTTGTTAAGCATTCTTGATGCTGAATGAATTGTTTTCCACTATGACGTGTTGCGCAGGATAAACAAACTAATTACCAGACCTAAAGATCAGTTCCTGAAAATCTACATCTGTTGGACAGGGATGGTAATGTTGATCTTAAAAATTGTAATTCTCTTTGTTTCACCTTTTTGTATTTTATATTTACACATATTATCATTTGTGTCCTGTTTTCTGTCTTACTATATGCATGTTTTTGCTGTTGTCTGTCTTATATGGGCAGTGAAGCGAACTTGTAACCAGTGGGTCGCTGGTTTGAGTCCCCGGACTGGCAAGAGTTTAAGGTGGGAAAGTAAGAGTGATTGCTTGTCCCATTCACCACCACTGTGGGCCCTTGAGCAAGGCCCTTAACCCCTGACTGCTCCCCGGGCGCTGCACTGCGGCAGCCCACTGCACTTTGAATAGGATGGGTGAAATGCAGAGAAGGAATTTCCCCAAGGGGATCAATACAGGTTAGATTATTATTATTATTATTTTATTTTATAATGTGCAGCACTATAGTCAACTAAGTTAGTTGTAAATAAACTTGATTTGATTTGATTTAGAGCTGAAACAGATCACAGATACACTTTCGATTTTTTGTAGATCACACATATTATTTTAGTTTTATTATCTGGACAACTGTCATACATTTGTTCTGTAAATTGAATATTTTGGGGTGTTTTGGAGAAATTGTTTTGGGAAATTTTCACTATTTTCTGACATACTACATGACTAAATGTAAATGAAGTACATTCCCATTTAAAGCACTTTTTTGTCTAAAACAGATTTTATTTTTTGCCCATTTCAGGTAACACCCCTACAAATGCAAATCAAGCCTGCCTGTAAGAGTTTGTTTTTATATTTTAGTAGGGATTTTAACAGCTTAAACGTTGAGAAACTTAAACTTATTATTATTACTATTATTATTATATTTTAATGTAGGTCAATGCCTTTTAAAAGACCTTTATGATGTCTATCTGGAGTCATCTGTAGCTTATATAAGTAGTGTAATATTAGAGTTGGCAGACGGCTTGTTCAACCTCAAACATGTATAGTGTTGCCCTTCTTTTTGCTCTTAAATCTGGGCCAACCTCATTATCAAAGCTAAGCTAAAATAGTATTTTTTAAAAGCAACAGCAAGGAGATATGCTGTAGCTAAGGCTCGAGCTAACGGTGCATCTGAGTCAAGAAGAAACTTTATATTTCGTGTTAAATATCAAATATTACTCACCAGCGGGAAACAGACTGTGGAAAAACGGTCCAGCAAGCAAACCCAGACGGTAAATAATGAGAAATGTCGCTGTAATGTCAGCTGTATCCAACTACAGCAGCGGCTAACTTTCCCCCCGAGAGTCGTGTTGTCCGGTAACGTCAGAGTTGTTTACTTCCTCATCGGTCAGCTGACCATGACGTAATGCGGAAACATTCGCCTCAAAAATATGTGTATGAAGACAGGACTTTAATAATAATGATAATAATAATAATAATATTTTTTTTTTTTTCAGAAATCATGATAATTACACTCTAAGCAAGGACATTATACATATGTTAATGTTATTAAACTTTGCTATTTATTTAATGTGGGTGTGAAAAAGTGTGTGCAACAACTGCAAGCATGTCCTTAGTTATTCTGTTACAAGAAATGATTCAGTTTTACAGAGACATACCTTTAATTTGACTAAAAACATAAAGTTTTGTGTATTTTCACATTATGACAGTTTAACCTAAATAAAAGCAGCTGTAGACATATACAAACTGGGCAATACAGCTTTAACAAGAAGCACACAGTCTTTGGCAGATGATCACTTTCTGGCACAAAACCTGACAAGTTTTAGGACTGTGGTCATCTTGAACTAATCACTGTACATGTTGAATTATTCTTCACTCATTGATTAAGAACATATTATACCTCCAGATGTGCCTCCAACCCAACAAAATGTACTGCAGTACAACAGTAGTCTCCACTAGGTACTTTATTTTGACTTACATGTGTCTGCTTGTGAATGTGACTATTTCACACATTTCCTGAGTACAATTTTTAAGTATTTTAATTGATTTATTCAGTCTATTTATTCTGCTTTATATTTCTCCTCCAAGCATCTCAAAGAGAAATACTGTGCATTTTACAGCCTTAGCTTAAACATTCCCTTCATGATGTCTCTTATTTATCCTTTTTTGTTTGTTTAAAACTGTTTGTGTCTTTAATTTCTTAAAGACTCCCTCCAGTGAAAGTCAAGCTTTTTGTCTTGTTAGCATGCCCTTGTGTTCCATGTTTATGTGGTAGAAGACACATTATAAGGAAAAATATACCATGGCTGAGAATTTCCACCATGAACCTGCAGTATATCAAAAACACTGATTCAGACTTCTGGGTTTTCATAAGCTTCTTTCAGACATGCAAACCTTTCCATCAATCTAACAGCAACTGAATTTGTTGGCTTCATGTCTGTCACTTATCCATAAAAGTTGCAACGGTAATCCTCAGCACCAACATTGGTCATAAGTCAAAGTCATAATTTGCTTCCAAAATCACCAAACACCTTTCTGATTCAATTTTCTTTACAATTTCACATCTATTAGGCTACAAACTAAAGTGTGCAAAAAATAAATAAACTTTACTGCCATGAAACAGACTAATCACTCAGATTAATGATACTCACCAATAATTAATGTATGTTTGTTTTGTTGTTGTTTTGTAAGAAAACATAACCCGAAGCTGAAGTTCAGTTTGTTGCTTTCAGCAGTTTTGTTTGTAGAAGTCATTGATACATCATCAGACAGCAGCAGGATCCCTGTGAGCGTCTCTAAAGCCAGAGAGTTGCACACATTTACGCATGTGGAAAAACAACGCTGGTAATTTCATTAATTACTTATAGTAATAAATTATTCCTGACATTGAGATGGGATCAGTCTGGGTCAGGATCCAAAGGCAAGTCTCACGGTGAACTTTTCTTCACCTCAGACACTCCATCACAGCTGTGGAGATACTTTTATTTTACTGTTCCTAAAGTAGTAGTTAAATTATCATCACACATGAACAAAATTTCCTGTGACAAATTATAAATAAACTAGATTATTAGTTATTTAGACCATTTGATAAGCTTGTTTTTAGTTAAGCCTTTTGTAACTTATTGCATTATTATGTAGAATTCATATTCTTCTTCTTCTTCTTCAGAATCGGTTTCCAGTTCAAACATGTATGGCTGAATTTCTCTAATATTACATCTGACATTAGAGTAGTATTACACTGTTTAAGCAGAGTTGTAGGTGAGCTGGTGAGCTGGTGAGCTGGAGCTGCAGCGAATGGAGAGGAGTGGGTAAAGAGAAGCAGGGACTTCATAGATTTGCACATTTTAGAGGAAGCAACAGTACAGCGGTACATCTAAGCCATTCTAAGGCCAGAAGGGATTACTTTCATTGAAAAAACTTCTAAATATGTCAATTTGAAAGAAGGAAATGAGTGTTCGGGGGTTTAATTAATGCCCGGAGAGGGATTTTAAAAATTTAACTATTGCAGTCTAAACATTCATTTGCATATAATAATGCTTGGATCTGGTGGAGACATTTTTGTGGATTTCTGTGGATTTTGCACATTGTTGGGTGCACTGAGGGAGCTATTTGACAGTAAGATAATGGATAAACCTTGTACAAACTTTCAATGAATAAGCTCGAAAAACATGTTCTTATTATGCATATTGATATATGATTGCTACCGTGAAAGAACAAAGGGGGTTTATCCTCAGATTTACCAAAACGCCTTTCGCCAAAAGCGATCCTGCAGGATGGAAATGAAATAAAACAAGTCACTTACGTTGAAAAACATCCTTTTAATAGGTCCGTGCCACACACTAGTGAAAAATAAAGCTCCTACAAAAGAATGATACTTTTATTCCACAATATCTTAAATAAAGTAACTTCAAGTACTTTTGACTTGGGTACAAAAAAATCTAGCTGCCTCCATCAGGCCACAACACACAGCAAGGTTCAACACAGTGGTTACAAATGGCCTTAGGTCCTCTGTATTGTGGCAGATTACGAGGAAATGCATTATGGAAGCATAACTGATTGCTTGTTGTTCCTTTTTTTTTTGTCTTCTGCTATCGTGAGGAATGATTTCTGTGTCACTGTCCAACTTTGGAGGCCTTGTTGGATTGAAATCATATAAAAAAATAATTGTCATAAGAATGAAAACTAAAAACAATAACATCCCCTACATGCCCCTGTTGGAAGGGTAGGCACTACCAAGATTAAGGATACCACAGTGTTTGCAGAGGATATGTATATACTGTACAAACAATATTTATGATAATGTTTTCATCACGTTCACTAAAATAGAATGCTACAATCATTCTAAGGCATAAACAATATCTTAATATTCTTAAACAATTTTTACACATCGTTCCAAACAAGACATAATATTGACATTAATAAACAGTATATACACATGAATCACCATTGTCTAACTGTTCCTCTGCTGTTCCTGTAAATAAATGCAGTTTTACAGTTTGAACAAATGAATACAGTCCTCTGATGCCCCAAAGCACTGAACAGTGTAAACAGTTTTTTTTTCTTGGCTTTGTTTGATATTTGGGAGAAAAAATTATAACACAAAGACACATTCCTTTTTTTAAAATTCAAAGCAGTTCGGATGATTCCTCCTTTTCATAGAAAATGAAGTGGACCTTGATTCATAAATAATTATTACAAAATTAAATACATTCACTATAATACGATTAAATAACAAAAGACTATTTACAAGTAGTGGAAAGTATTCTAGCGCAGACACATCAGTGACATTTTGAGGATTCATTCAGTGCAGTGTTCTGAGACAGGGAATGGTATTGCACTAGGACACCCCATTTCTCTGGGACTCTTTGGGGCTTTTATCCCTGTTGTAATAAATCCAGCGCACCTCATGTAACAACTTTTTTTATTTTTTATTTTTTCCAAGGTGACATCTCTCTTAAGCACACCACGGGTTCCTTAGTGAGGAGTTGACTACTTCTTCCGTCCCGCAAAAGCCACATTCTCCATCAGGAAACAAAAATGAAAAGTAAAACCTGGTTCTCCGATATGAAAAGTTGAATGGGTTTATGGGGAGAGTCTGAACAGACTTTTAGTTTGTTTGTTTCAGAAGCTCAGTCCAGCGCTTCTCGAAGAACTTCCTCATGTTATGACCAGCTCGACCAATGTCTGAATTGTCTTCATTGAATTTTTCACAGTTATCAAAGACCAAGTTGACATCAATGATGAAAGTCTCCAGGTTTTGATACCTGAAAAAAAGAAAATATTTAGGTGAGGCAATAGAACTTACATACAGCTATTAAATCTCATTCTGTGTTGTCTTTAAAAAAAATCATCAAAATTACACAAAACCAGGATCTGTAAAAACTCTGTGGCATTTTCAACTTTCCAACGGCATTTGAACTACTCAATGGTGACAAGCCGTTCTGTTGGGAAACTCAAAGAAATCTAAGTTTAAAATCACATTTGTAGGGGCAGTGGTGGCCTAGTGGTTTGTGAAGCGAACTTGTAACTGTTGGGTCGCCGGTTGGAGCCCCCGGACTGGCAAGAGGTTGAGGTGGGAAAGTGAGAGCGACCGCTTGTCCCAGTCTCCACCACTGTGGGCCCTTGAGCAAGGCCCTTAACCTCTGACTGCTCCCTGGGTGCTGCACCGCGGCAGCCCACTGCTCCTAGTATGTATAGTTAAGGTTAACTTTGAATAGGATGGGTCAAATACAGAGAAGGAATTTCCCCAAGGATTAGATTTATTTAAAATCACTTTATTCTACGTGTCTCATTTAAAGATTTGACAAAAATAAACCATTTGCCGAAACCAGATTCTGCAAAAAAAAGGAAAAATTCTAAAATTCTTGGCACAACTAAGAGCCATAGTGACTCAGCTGTGACCAGCAGTCATGTGACAAAAATTCTGAGACTATTCGGCTGAATTGCAGGCTGTGTTTACACATAGAAGGTAATTATGGAACCAAATTAAAATGTAAGCAGCAAAATACCTATAGTATGTAGTAACACCTGTAGGTACTTGGACAAAGGTTCCATATTATGCTGATTTCAGGTTTTTAATTTTTTTTATAAAATAAACAATCAAAGTAAGTTTCTTTTGTGTGATTTACCACATTACAACTTTGTTAGACCGCACAAAAGTCATTTTTGTACTTCTAGCCATGGTTTTGCTGTTTCCATAGACGTGCAGGACTTCATATTGCAGTGAAAAATGAGCCTGCAGTGAGCAAAATAAGGAACAAGAGCAAAAGCCACCCTGAAACTGCTTGGGGTTCAGAGGGTTGACTAAAACTTGTTTCCTGAAAAACACTACTCTGACTTTAAATTCTGTGCAAAGGCCCTTAAGGCTTTCAGCAGAAAAAGAACAAACAGAAGCGATGGGAACTCACTGGCTGCTCACAAGCTTCTCACGTATGGTGGAGAAGTCCATCGGTTTCTTGATGACCTTCCTGTAGCCAGGGACCGATTTGAGGTTGACAGGTGTGAGAAAAGGCCATGCATCCTGATGCCGCTCCAGCTCAGCAAGGAGTACCCTGTTGGACACACAAACACAGACAGAAACACACACACATGGTTAGACACAGACCAAGAAACTCAGCTGTGAAAGAAAAAACCTTGGATGTAATACAGAGCTGTCTTTTACCAGGAAGTATCATTTCTTCTTCCTTTTAAGTAGCTATAATCAACACTATTTTACTGACAAAGGAACAAATATGTGGAAGGGAAGAGTTACACATAATAAGAAAGCCACAGAGAATTATAACCTGATTATGTACTTCCTCTCAGCTCTACAAAGGTTAAATAGATTCCTTCAGCTTATTGCCCCAACTTGACTGTTCTGGTTTACATTTTGGGCCGCAGCAAGCAGCCAATTTCAACAAAACTTTTAAAACCCCACTGTACACTACCTGCTCAGGTCCAAACAGCAAGATAACTGCAAAAAAACAAAACTAAAAACTAGCTAGTGAACACAGTGGAGCATTTCCTGCAAGAGCTGATTAGATTATAGATCAAAAACGCAGCTACAACAAAGCAGGATAATGCTGGTCCATGTCAACTGGTTGTGGAAATAGAAATTGGCATACCAAGTGAAGAGGTGATAATAATTTCAGTTTTTACAGTTTGTTTCTGCTGCCTCCAAGTGGCCAAAATTAGTTAATGTTGGTTTGCATTTAAATGAGCATTTAAATGGAAGGTTCTTAGTGTTTTAATGGCCTAACACCAAGTGATTTGGCCAAAAACAAAGCAGACATATAACTGACTTTGTGCTGCAAAATACCACTAATGCAAGATAGATACCTTTCAACACTGGAAGCAAAGGCAAAATTTGATTTAATACAAAATTACTAAATGCTTTAAGGTTTTTAACACAGTAGAAGGTGAAAACACATCCGCTCAAGGCTACTTCTTGATACAGCCTGATAGCTGAGGGCAGCTACAGTGCAACTATTTAAAAGACAGTGATGCATAACAGAAGAATTCAAGAGGAAGACAAGTATGAGCAAGCCGGAGGCACATACCTGCATAATCCCAGGTCCCTGTTGTTGTCTCGAGCCGTCTTGGCTCGCTTCACGCACACAGGGCTCTCCTGATTGGCCGCTGTCAGAGCAGGTGAACTCTCTTCCGTTTTCCTCTTCCTGCTGGTGTCTTTTGCTCCTTTCTTGGGCGTGCTGCTGGCGCTGGCCGAGTCGTCCTCCGACACTTCACCATTACCTGCCTGCTTCCCGTTCTTCTTCGCCTCTCCGCCTTTCTTACTACCTCCTCCGCTGGATGCTACAGGTTTGGCTGGAGGCTTTTTGCTTTTGGGGGAAGGACCACTTGCCTGCAAAAGTAAACGATACAAACATTTCCTAAGGTTAGATGCAATTTAAGGTGATAGCATCTATTCACCGATTTATCATATTCATTTGGTCTTTTCTAAAATATCACACCAATTTGTTATAGTTTGCACCACCAATATTATTTAATCCCTTTGCTGAATAAATAAATAAAGACATTCTGTAAAGCTTGCGATAAAACCTGTTGTTACCAAGCATCCCAGAGTATGAATATGAGTTACGAGGTTTATTGTAACTTAATCGGATAAATTCCAAATCCATGCTGCAGAAAATAAAACTTAAGAGGAAGTGTAATAAAAGTTTAGGGGAAACGTAAAATCCATGCAGTTGATGAGAATTCTTAGAGAAAGATGCACAATATATACAGTACACTCTCCCCTCTCAGATTTCTACTGTCTGCTTTTAAAAAACAATGAAAAGAGCATATAAATTGTTGGGTGTTGAGTGAATACTGGTACAAATACTCTTCATTGACATCTTTAATGCAAATATATCTTTATTGGCTTTAAAGAAACAATATTACATCCTCCTATTTGTGAGGATGGCGTGAGTCAAATGGAAACATATACAATTTATGTGAGGTAGGATGGATTTTACTCTTTCTAGTGATCCACTGTGGGCAGATGACAGTGAATATCAAAAGGTTCTGATACCTTGGATATGCAGGCCGGGCAGTACCAGTCTCCTTCTGGGATGCATGTGATCTTGGGTTTGTGACAATAAGTGTGGCAGCCTTTGTCACAGCCATCACACAGCAGGAGGAGGTCCTCATTATCGCCCTTCTTGCACATCTGACAGTACTACAAAACAAGTGCATCCATTAAAAACAAACGCACATCTCCTCAACAGAGTTTGTATTTAATTAGCGTGAGTGGAAATGTGCTGTGGTTTTTATTTTCTCACCACTTTCATGATGGACCTCTCCCAGGCGATAGACTTCTGCAGTTGCTGGATACACATGGCCAACTGGGCAGCGCTCCGCACTTCACTCAGGGCCTTCCTCCACACCTTCATACCGTGGGCCACCTCCTCCTCGCTGCTAGGGGAAGATAAGAGAAGGCGATGAGAATCAAAAACGCACACATACCGGTTGAATATGTGGGCTTATTTACACACAAAGTCGTAAACTGTATCAGTTGAACCAGTCGCCAACAAGACAGCAGGCCATAAAGAGCTCCAGCTGTGCAGAGACAGGCATGAGGATTTGGGGGGGGGTGTAGGGTGCTGGGGAGAGGTACACACCAATTTTGTCATGTTAAAGGGGACGCTCATGCAGAAAGAGTAAGTGTATACTGTATAGTGGGAGCTATAAGTATGCCCATAATCGAGGTTACTGATGCACAACACCATGCAGATGACTGTAGGAAAAAAGCAAAAAAAATGCTAGTAAATTATGCCTGAACAGGAAATGAAACTGAGTGGAGCCCCTCCTACCAAAAAAAAAAGCACAAGACCAAAAAAAAGAAGAAAAAAAATGCAACAAGCCACCACAATAGTCTGCTGTGAAAGCAGCAAAGATCCCCACTGTTTGAGTAATATGGGAAACATAAAGCACACACAGAGAGAGAAAAAGGGTCTTAGTGGGAGAGTGGGGAGCTTTGGTTGGAGAAATGACCTACCCTTCCCTGTCAGCACTAGTGGATGGGGCGGGGGCAGGGACAGTGACCGTACCCACATTATCCAGCCTGATCTGAATGGTGGTACCTAAGGGGCTCCTCAGGTACCTTCTCTCGATGTTGCGCTCCAGATCGGCCAGACGTGTCACTGCAATGTCCAACGGGTTGTCCGGGTGACGCATCACCCCGCCCTTCTCCCCCCGCTCCTCTGGATGCTCCTTGGAGTCTTTGGAGTCCTTGTCTCCCGCGTTGGCTGATGCCGGCGTCGTTTTGGTGGGGGGCTTGTGCTCGTAATACACCAGGTCCTCCCGCTCAGACTGGGGGTCTGGATGCGTCCAGCCCTGGGATAGGAAATCAGCTGGTCAGTTTTATGGCTTCTGATCACGTCACTCCACAAGTTTACATAACTTTTTACCCCACTAAGCAAATGCATAGTTGGATATTTGTGAACATGTGTTGTTATTTCACCTTGACCTGTAGGCTGGCTGCGGTGACCTTCCTCTCCAGTTCCTCAACCTGCTGCAGCACGGCAATGTCCATTTCCATTGCCTGCTCCTCAACACACCAGCCCCGCACCGACTCCACACTGACCTGGCTCTCCTCCAGCTCATGGAGCTCAATCATGGCCACTAGATGAATTACACAACAGATAACAGTCAGCCATGAATTCACACGGAAAACACTCTCATTGATGCAGGTAAACAAATGAGCAATGTAGCCAAACATGCACAGATGCTCATGTGGATTAAACATAAACAATACAATGTCATCAGCCTATTGAGAAATTACCAAGGAAATGCCTTTAAGTTTAAATGGCATCACACAAATCTAACTACTACAGTGATTATGTGGTCAGAAAAGCTGGTGAAACACTTACCGTCTCTGTGTTTGGTGCAGACCTGGGGGATAATCTCCATGTATTTCTGCATCTGCCTCTGGAGGCCCTTCTCTCGGAATCCTCGGCTGTGCAGAGCACCGCCTAGAGCCCTCAGCTCCTCGATGTCAGACACCCGCCACCAACCCGTCAGCATCTCTGAGACAATGAGCACAAACAGGCATGTGAGCTAGAAGTCACTGAACATACATCAAACTAAAAAGGTGCTTCATTCAGTTAAAGTACGCTACACCCAAATGAAATTACATGCAGCAGAGCAGAACATTGACTGATCCAATTATCTTGGATTATTCAGTCAGGTGAAATATTTTCAGGCAGATGAATACTAAATTAAAAAATGAGGGTTCAGCATGTCCGCGGCTTTAATTTCTTTCAATGTTTTCATCACTCACCCTCTGGGATGGGCCGAGGTATGGGGTGGTCGAGGGATTTTGGCATCTCCAAGGCAGGGGAGGGCACAGAGGTTTTCTCAATGCGAGGTAAAGGTGATTCGCTCTTACTGGAGATGCTCGCTGCTGTGTTGCCCTCCAGAGAGTGGCCCGGCATGGGGCTGGGGCTGCTGCACAGAGGCAGGCTGGGACTTATCATACCACTGGGCCAGTTTCCAAAAGAAACACCTAGCAATGAACCACCTGACTTCACCTGGGGAGAAAAGAGGAAAAAAACAAAATGGTGAGGAAGGTAGAGGCAGAGAAGAGCAAATGGGGGAGTTCACGTGATCACACTGAATGCAACAGACACGTCCTTTTGAGCCAACAGCCTCACCTGCAGGGCAGACAGTGGGTAGTTGAGGAGGCCGGCAGGGTGGTGCGGGCTGGCAGAGGCTGAGGCAGCAGAGGGGGTGAGAGGGAGGGCAGGGGACGGAGGTGGGGATCTGGGTCTGCCCGGAGTGGAGGACGCCTGGGGAGACGCACGAGGCGCCCCTGGAGGAGTTGTGATGATGGAGGAGAGGTCACAAGGGTTGCGAGGGAGCAGACTGAACCAGTGTCCGCTCCTCTCCGTCAGGACTCTGAGCAGCTGGTCGTTGGCTTGGAATGACAGGTGTGGGGACGGAGCAGGGGATGAGGTTGGAGGAGTGTTCCCTGGGCTTTCGCGTGGAGCTGGCAGGCACGGGACAGATAAAGAGGTGGAAGCTGGGGGAGGGATGTTTGTAGTGTCATTAGTGGTCACCATGGAGGGAGTTGTTGCTGCTGCTGCCGGCTCAGGGGTATTGTGAGTGGGGGAGGATGATGTTACTGTGGTTGTGGCAACGGGAGTGCCAGCAGGACTGCCGTTCTGTCTCACATGAGGACTCTCCTTCTCCTCTGCCTTCACAGATTCTTTGCCGATGTCCTTGCCGACGTCTCGGAGCGTGCACAGCTTGGAGGCAGAGCCCGGTTGCTGGTAGAAGAGTGTTGGGGAGTTTTTCTTCCCCTCGTGCTCCTTTTCCTCCTCTTCCTGTTGCTCCAAGCCTTGTGTTCGAATGTTCTGCCCATCGAGGTCGGTGGGCTTCTCCTTCTGCAGTTCGATCTCCTGAGGTTCCTCTTTGACCTTGACCTCCTCCGCTGCTCTCCTCCTCCTCTGTCGCTCCTCCTCCAGCTCCTCTGGAGCTGCAGGAAAACCAGAGTGTGCTGTTAATGTAGCTGGAAATTGAATTACTGTGATAAAACAACTGAGAGCTGATTATTCTATGGCAATATTCTATACTTGCTTTAGGAAGAAAATTAGAGTTGTGTCAGATTATTATAGTTTACAGATGCGATCTTAAATTAGTCTTAGAGAATTACGATAAAGTAAAACATCATCAGCATATTTCACGCTGCCAAAAACAGCTGAATGTGCAGCTAAACAGATGTATTTACAACATTTCTTCCTTCCTCTTCCTGTAGAATCCAATCTGTTACTATGACTTTCAATTTCCAGATATTTTGTGAGTCTGCGTAAAATACTATATGCAATCAGAGGAGCAAATGGAAGCATCATTAAGATAAGAACTAATCAGACTTAGAGTAAGTACCTTCTCCGCTCTCCATGGCTTCGATGAAGACCCCTCCACAGTGGGGAAGTACCCAGTATCGGCGGCGGTACCGGTCCTGTCCGTACATCATGGAGCGTAGAGAATGGGAGATCTCAAACAGCTTTCTTCTGGTCTGATGATGTTGCTGTAGAAGTATAAACCATATTCTTTGATTTCTACACATTTATTTTTATATCGAGACCTTCAGACAACAAAAGCCACTCATGCTGCCCAGTGTCCTTTAGTAATCACTGTGATATATTAAACATTACATGCTATGCTAATGAGGTAATTTATTAAGCTAATTAACACCTTCATTAGCAAATATCCCTATGTCAGCAAACATGTGCACATGATGTACAAAACACATGGTTGCTTTTGATATTCACAATATATTAAAGCGTTTAGATGCTGAAGCTATTTTATGACAATGAAGATGTTTTTTCATCATAAATACAGGTTTTTAAAATTCTGCTATGGGAGGTGTTATCTCTTATGTATTAAATTGTATTTGGAAAAATAAACACACGTGTTCATGGCAACATACAGTTAAGCCCTGCATAACCATGTATAATGATGTATAATGATGTTGAAATAAAAAACAGCAATAATACTCCACGTTTCTGTGGTTTATCTTTTCACAGTTGCTTCCCCAAGAGACTTTTTTTAATCTCACTGTGTGTAGCGCATTTAATCACACATTATCAGCGTCAACCAAGCATGCATTAATTTTCTGATGCCTTATACATTTATGTTAATGGGTATTAACTCTGTCACAGCACTTGTACATTTTAAAGAAGAGCATACCTTGGCTAATTTCTCTATTTGCTTCTCCAGCTCCTCAATACTGGTGGCCTGGTCAACGTCATCCTGATAGGACACAACAAATACAGTAAATATCTGTGAGCAACTGTACAAGGTCAGTTCTGAAAATGGGTGTACTGATGGATCTCTTTACCTCATCATATGTCTCCACTTTTTTAACCTTCTTCATTTCTTCCTCCTCCTCATCCTCCTCATCCTCTGCCTGGTCATCACTGTCGTCATCGTCGTCGTCATCGTCTTCACTGTCTCCTCCCAGTTTCCTCTTACGTTTGGCGGCAGAGGACGGAGTGCCCACAGACTGGTTTTCTTCCACACCCATACTGGCCTCCCTCTTCCCAGTTCGCTTGGCATAAATGGTCCTTAACCTGCATGAACACAGAGAGGTTCAGCACAATAGTGTACAGAGAATTAAACTATAATTTTTATTGTTACAGAAACATACTTTTTCAGTTTTCCCTCCATAATGATCTTGTCCTTCCTCATGTTTGCCATCTGATCCAGGTTCTTGTCAATCTCACTGCGAGAAAAAATGCAATCCTGTTAGTTACAGTTGTCCTAGTGTACATCCATTTTTTGGTGATCTAATGAAGTAATAACAAATACACTGAATAAAAGTTCAAAGGAGGTAGCTACTATTTACAGGCAAAGAAAAAAGCTAAAGATATAAACTGATATCCCGGAGCATAAATTAATACTTAAAATTTCCGTAGAATCAAAAGGACTGCAAATTACTGCTCCCTACTGCAGCTTTATTAATCGCTTTCCACTACATCAATAAAACATACCATCATGGCTGATGAATAACTTGAGTGTTAAGCAATATAAAAGCACATATGCTACATTAATACATATTTTCAGTGTATAGTTGGTAAAAGGGAGTGTTGGATTTCTAATTTTGTGTTTTAATTATGTTCTTCCAGAGGTAAAGAATGTATTGTACACCACTTTGTAACTATCTAACAATCTTTTCACTGATGCAGACTAAGAAAACAAGTGATCAGTTGCATAGTCCCTCCTTTCAGTTTCAGCTGCTTCTCCTACCTGATAACAGCTTTGCTGCAAGCCAGTTCATTGGCCAAGAACCCCAGAATTGAGGCCTTCTGGGAAGGCGTGTGAGCCTGGAAGGCCTTGGTCTTCAGACTGAGGGCCAGAGGGGCAAGTTCTGTATTGGCACAATGAGCTCCCATGTACATCTGTAGCACCTCAGAGACATTATCCCTGTTGATGCCCACATTGGTCAGGTGGTCCCCCAGCATGGTTTTAGTCTGGTACAGAAGAAGATGATGACAAAGAAGTAAAGTTGATGAATACCTCCTTAATTTTTGTTGATTTGACTTAAACTTAAAAAAACAAAAAACAAAACACTATTAGATGACAGAAGCATTAACACATTCTACCACATTAACAAATTTATACCAAAGTATCGAATATAAAACTACTTTGTGCAGCAACTTTTAAACCTGAACACTAGATTTTTGTAGCTGTTTTTATTGGTGCTAAATCTACATATTACATACTTTAAAACGTTTAGAACTTTGTCACACATATGCCTTGAAGTGAATCCTAATTTCAACTACCAGATAGAGCAATAAGTCATTTATTTCACTCTCAGATGTCATTTTTAATCTGGAACAATGGCTCGATATTATACACAAATACAATGCATGACTAAATGACTTGTGCTGTAGATCACCTTTTGTCCTGGTGGCAAACCCGGATCACAGACTGCCAGAGAAAGCAGTTTGACCAGCAGGTCTTGAACTTGGCCCATGCTGTCCCCCACATTGAGCAAGCCCTCCTGTAGCATACCAAGTGTGGGCACATCTGCATTTAAATCAAGCCCTAAGACCTTCCCAAAGCCTCGCAAGAACTGCATCAGCATCAGGCAGTCCGACACAGCACGTCCTGGAAGGATAAGCCCAGGAATCCTGGAGAAGTCAGGGAGAGCCTGGACACAGGAAAGTTTTATTGTATTATTGTTAGAGAACCACAAAAAATACCATTGGGACTACAGAAAAAATATGATTTAAATAATATATGTCCCACATCTGTTGACTGTTATCAAAATGGTGCTTTCCAATTTATAGTCATAATAGCTCATAATCTAGATTTTGCAGTACTCTCATTTGACCACTTGGTGGCACACACTTCCACAAATAAAAATGTTCACTTCCATGTGGTCTTATTGTAGTGACCCTCAAGAAAACATTCAATCTACTATAATAATAATAATAATGATAATAATGATAATAATGATAATAATAATAATAATAATAATAATAATAATAATAATAATAATAATAATAACAATAATAATAATAATAATAAATGATTGTCTAAAATACCTTATGATCAGACAGACACATATCTTCATTTGGCTTCTTCAGTTCTCTCGCTATCTCCAGCTCCAGCCTCCGTTGCTCTAGTTTACGCTCTTTGTTCAAGCGCTTCTCATCCCTTTTCTCCTGCCGCAAGCGTTCACGCTCCTAGAGAGTCCAAAATTCAAGGGAGCATTAGGGAAGCAAAGTGTGTGTGTGCATTTGTGTGTGTGTGAAAACAGACAAGAAGGTTTACTTGACTTTGCTGAGCAGTGTTAGAATTCAGCCTAATGCTGCTGTGCATTCAAAGGAAAAGTGCTTGAGGGCCAGAATCTTTTGACTTGGTAAGTGTGTAGAAAAAAAATGAATGAAGGGAAAGAGCGCACAAAAAGGAGAGAAAGCGGGAATCCATCGAGGGAATAATGACTTAGGCTCTTTTTATGGAGTGGACTGTGTGCGTGTGTGTGTGTCTACGTTTATTTGTGTGCATATGGACTACCTCTGCTTTCTTGCGAGCCTCAACAGCCTTCATCAGCATTACATGTTGCCTCCTCCTTTCCCTCTCCTAGAGTGGCAAAAAAACACAGAGGCACCTTAACAAGCACACATTGTACATATAGAGCTCAAGGTCGACTAAGTTTATTATGTATTAATGTAAATCTGTGATGCAGTAAATTCAATAGAGGCACCATACTTGAACAAACACAAAACGATGCTTCACATGTATACACTTTCACATGTATGGTGGAAGCATAAGTGAAGAGTACAGTAGTACAATGACAACCAAAAAGCAACACATAGATGCGATACAAAGTAGATGTGATGACAGGCTCAAAAAAGAGAAGCAGCTGGAATCGGTGACGGCGCCTCTAAACTAAAGCTGACACAACAAAAGCAACAAAACGCTAGTTGCCAGGAGTCGTCTGACATGCCACATTGGCGTTGTAATCAAAATAATAAATTCTATTACATGAGTCGATGCTAATGTTTATTTGACACATCATTCCCAATAATATTTGGTGAGGGGATGACAAAAAGGAATGGATAGTAAAGAGTAGCTACAAACTGAGCAGTTCCACTTCAGTGGTTTTGGCAGCTTAAGTATTAGCACAGTATGTGACTGCTGAGGATGAGACATCTATGTTGTTCTTTGGTGCATGATACACAGTCTACTGCAAAAGGGCACAGGAATCACTGGTGACTGACTATCATTTTATTTGATCTCTTTAGGTTTCCCGCTCCACCATATCAGACTGTCATTCCCTCTGTGATCCACCAGAAAGACACAATTGCCACTATTAGGGCTTGCCAAGGACATTTCCAGCACATAGAGACTAAAATGGGCTGTTTGTGTGGATTGTTTTGTCATTGTGATAAACAAAACAGGCAAGATGCCAAGCACTTTGCTACAATATTTCTTTGTCCTTATTATTATTATTATTATTATTACTATTATTTTGATTTATCTACAAATGGGAAAACTTAAAAAGGACAAGTTAAAAAAGGACATGAAGCCTGTGGCATTCAGCTTTTTCCAATTCATCGAAAACAACAAATATGTTGAAGGTTTTTATGATAATAAGCTACAATAAATCAATGCAACACAACTGCATGTGACAACCTGCAATACCGGGATTATTTCACGCATCTCAGTTTTCCCCCCCTTTTATTGCGCTCTGAGTGAAGATACAAGGGGTTGATGCGGTAATCAGCTCAGTCCACTGTGAAACAGATAGGCAGACCTTTAGATTCAGCTGCGACTGTGTATGAGTGAGAAGGGCTACAAGCAGGAGAGCCAGGCCAAAATAAAATGCTACACAGAACCATATTTGTCCCCATGGTGGAATTGATTATATTCTTGTTCTACAGTCTAACAGGTCTATTTTCAAGCAAAAGCTGTGCTGCACCCTCGCCAAACTAGGAGAGGGGGGGAGGGAAATCTGCCTGGAAGTGTCTCCACCATAAGGACAAAATGACTCTCAGTAGCTGTTTTCATTCTTTTGTGCAAAGTACAGGAACAGTGAATGACAGAGAGGCTGGGATGGGGCAGGTTAAAGTCCAGCACTCTGTGGACTGCAGAACAGATGCACGGACGAACAGACACAAGCTCAATGTCTGGGCCGAAATCGTCAAGCACTCATGGGTAACACAGGCTACTCCAATACAACAGTTAGACGATGTATGTGATGGATGGAAACTCCTCGAGCGCACTTTCAGACAGTGAGTGTGGATTGGCTAGCAGTCTTTGCAATGCATTCTGAGTAGAAGGGGAGGATGGGGGAGGGGGACAGAAGCTGCCTGGCCACCATGACAGGGTCAGTTGTCCCTCAGGACGAGCAGATGGAGGCAGCATACTGACTCTTTTTCTCTTTTGTTGGTTTTGCTGGAAAGCCATGCAGAAGAATGTAGTATGACAGCAGCCAGTGCTACACTTAATGCATTGCTATGACAACCATAACACAACCAGTTACACGATGCAGGTGTTAGATGTACAAAAATAAACATACCCATACCATATCTAGTCTATGCCTCTCCAACTCCTGGCAGAGAGAGTTGGCAAAATATTATGGAACAGAAGTAATATCCAATACCAATAAGCATGGGCTTTAATAAAGAGAAATACTGCAGACTTTCATTAAACAGATGCTTTGTAATTTCTATACTCTCTCTCTCTCTCTCTCTCTCTCTCTCTCTCTCTCTCTCTCACACACACACACGCGCGCACGCACACACACACACACACACACATGCGCGCGCGCACACACACACACACAGACACACACACACACCTGCAGATTCTTATAAAAGGGACATTTGAGGTAAGTGGTTTTATTTAGCAGTAACTGTTATGTTCAAGAGGCTGAGCAAGTTGTAGCGAATGCCTACCTGGTGTTTGAGAATCTCTGCCTGCTGTCTCCTCAACTCTTTCTCCTTGAAGATGAGAATGAGAAGATGAGGGAAAAATCAATATGCTTCCATAGTGCCAATATCATGAAAATCACTACAGACTGATGGAATTTCAGCCCTCTTAAAAGGGCTGTCCTAATTGTATTGCCAGCTACCTCTTTATCAGGAAAGGGCCCACACCATAGTGTGTGTATTATACAGTGTTATTCTTGATCAGAAAAGGTTCCATGACACATATTATACAAAGTGTCATTTAACGCCTTTCTCAAGGGTTTTTTATTAAAAATATAAACATACCTTTATCCGTTTTTCAGCTTCCAATATTTTGGCATTGGCAGCTTCTTCTTTCTTTTTCCGTTTGGCCTATGAATAAAGATTAAGGTCAAGAATCACAGACACAGACATATATCAATCAGTCTTGGTTGAGGGCTTTGCTGCACTTTAACTGATTGTTTGCAGTTTTCTGGTTTGAGCAAAGATTTCATGCTCCTGAATGCCAGTCAAATTTGTAAAACACAGTGAATGAATAATGTATCTCTTTAACACGTAATTGTGAAAATGTTGAAGCCTCCTGTTAAGAGTGGCTTGCCAACCGTGTCAACTCAAAATTGATTTAGTCCTGCTAAAACACTTTGAAGCTCCTACAGTATAATTGTGCATATGTGTGTACGTGGGTGTGTATGCATCTTTGGATGTGTGTTTGTGTGTGGAAAAACAGCACCTTTTTTTTTCCTCGACCCACTTATGCTAAACTGTTCCTGTTGTCTGATGAAAAAAGACTTTTCTGTCCAATTTAAATAAGGTCTGAAGAGGCAGCAACAGCCATTTTAATATTCAACAGCCGTCAACCAAGACCAATTTAGCATTAGTTCCATGTGGAATTATGCCTAAGAAGACGCAACTCCCTCCAATGCATGCTGCTGTTCAGTAATGAGCTTTAGGAAGATTAAAACACTATAGACTGAGGGGCTGTAGCTATCCAGGAATGTTCTGCTTAATCAGAGGTGCTGTTGGATCAGATTCTGTACCTCCAAAATTTGCTGTGCTCTGAGTTCCTTCTCCATTCGAATCTGCTGAATACGCTTGATCTTTTCCTGTAAGAAAAAAAAACATAATCTCTTAATATTTCAGACATTGGAAAACATCCCGAGATAAAATCACTTTCCAATCACTCTATTCCAACAGGGGTAAGCAAAAAGACAACAAGTTTAGTACAGCAAGTAATGATTGTAATTGAAAAGTAAGCTTTAAAAGGGATCAGAAAATAACCATTCAACATTTTCTGCAGTGCTCATAGGGAGTACGTGTGTCAGGACACTTACATAAAAAAAAGGGGGGGTATATTGTCAGCACACCCGTAAAGAAGACTCACCTGCTGCTTGAGAATCTTGATCTGCTCTTTCTGCTTCCTTCTCTCCTCTGCTGCCATGATAGCTGCAAGAGTCAAGTTGGTGGTATATTAGTGTCCAGAAAAATCACCTGCATTACAGTTGTTAAGCTTTATTTATTTAAGAGGTCTCACTGAGATCAGGATGTATTTTAAATGAGAGGCTGAGAAATTCATAGAACAAATTTCAAGTAGTTGGGTGCATAATAGGATTACTTTAACCAGCCATAAGCATACAGCAATAATCAAAACACAAAGAACGTGAGACTATGACCTGGTCTCACCGATTCTTATGCCTGGAAGACATTATTAACCTGACTAGTCCTTATTAGCTAAGTAAGCTAAACATTATTTATTCAAGAAATTTCATTAAAATCTCTGTTGCAAGAGAAACCTGAGAATAAATGACACAGACACCAGATGATATCTTTTATCATTGACTCAAAACAATTAACGTATACACACACAGACAGACACACCGATTGCAATGCTCACAAATACTATTAGAATTATAAATTAATAAAGCTCTAAAGAGGAGTGAGTGTCTCTAACTTCAAGCTGTGCTGCAGCTCATTCTAGTATTACGGTTCGTAGTAACAGAAAACCAGTTTCCACCAGTTTAAAGTTCATGTGAGAAACTTTGAAAGCCAGCGTCTTCCGTGGTCCGGTGTCATGGTTATTAGCTCTGAACTCAACGAAGGATGTCAAATATCTCAGCAGCTTAGATTTATAAATGACGACACAGGTATTCTGATGCCTTTCCAGATGCCAGCGATGACCATCCAACCCTTTCATATAACTCACAGCGCTGAGTGTCATAGCTGTCTTGTTTAATGAATCGAATGGCGCTGTGGTAGATGGAGTCCTGTGCTTTACAGGAGATCTCAATAATCCAATATAGACGGTTTGGTGGATTGAATAATGGCTTTACTCTTGTCAAAAGAGAAACAAGGTCTGTTTGGGTAAAATAATCCAATTTGAATATTTAATTTTTTTGCCAAATGCTCAACATGAGATTTGTAGGACAATCTGCTGTCCTGCCAGATTCCTAAGTATTTTTAATTACTGGACTGTTAGATCTCCACTCAGAACATGGATAGGATTGGGAGCATCAGCGGTGCAAATAAACACATTTTGTCTTTTTGGAGCGGGTTTTAAATTCAACAGGGAGGTCTGCGGGGTCCTCAAAATTGGCTTAACAGTGCTGAGTTGGAAAATAAATGTAATGTTTCTACAAAGTAAACAGCAGTGGGCCTAATATTGAACCTTGAGGGACACATTTATGAATCATCTGATGTGAAGCCATCGACAACAACAGTTTGAACTCTATCAGAGAGACATGATTGAAACCATTTGGAGGCAGAAACGTCAAAACTCACAGAAAGCAAAATGCTCTGATAAACGCAGTGTTGTTTTTTAATTAAGTGAGTTAACAATCTCAACGGTTGCGGCAGGTATTGTGCTATGACCTGGTTTAAAAGCAGACTGCTGTGGCTGAGGGACATTATTATTCTTCAGGAAGCCACATAGGTGTGAGTTGACTTGTGATTCTAGGATTTTGGACAAGACTGGACAGCCTGGATATACAGAAGGTTGATAGTTCTTTGGGTCACAGGTGTAATTCTAAGATTTTAGACAGATAGGAAAGTTTAGATAAAGGCACATAGTTTTTCAGCCACGAGCGTCACTAGATCTATGCAGCAGATCTGAGTGAGCTAATTTACACATTAAAGTAGTTTTATCAGCTGCAAAAGTTAAATTAAAGTAAAAGCGTTGAAAGCACAGATTAGTATTGTTATTTCTGCTGGTTTAATATTTTGATGCATTATATATTTCAGAATTTATAACATGTCTGGCTCCAGTTCTGAATTTAAGTGAGGGCTCAGCAAACAATTTTGAGATTTTGTTTGACTTTTTAGCTTTATCATCATGTATAGGAATAAAAAAAACATATAAGCATAACATCTGCAACCAGCAGCATGGTTGTAATAAAGATTAGAGCAGAAAGAAGATTAAAGCTTGTGCTTTAAAGTAATGGAAATAAATATAAACCTACATATGAAAAAAAAAAGGCTATCTGAGCAGCATGAGTTCCCCCCAAAAGTCCCTGCTGGTCCTTATACTGCGCTTATTTACGTACATCAAAGTAGTTTGAAGTGACAGACTGACCAACTGAATAACCTCCACCAGCATGTTTACAGCCCTGTGCTCTCTTACCTTGCTGTTTCCGAGCTTCTTTGGCTGCACGCGCCAGTGCCTGCTTTTCCAGTTTTCTCATCAGTTTCATCTGGGCAGCCTGTCGAGCTATTTCTACACAGAGCGGAAAGAAAGGCATTGTCAGTGGGAGATTTCAGGGGAATGCCTAAATGCTGCTGTAGTCTGACCCAGCATATTTGACTGAGATCCTTTTTAGCCTTTATGAAGTTTAGTTTATCAGTTATAACCCTATAAAAATGTACACATATTTATTAGATCAGTCTTCTGAAATACTTTTAAAAGAGTACAACTGACCACCATAAGGTTCTTGGAACCTAACGCTAATTTTACTTGGTAAAAGGAGCAGCCATTTTATTACAAAAAGCACACAAAAACATCAAAAAAGGCATGCTAACAATGTTAATCTGGGCAAGTATCTACATAATTACACATGAAATGGATCTAAAAAATAAGCATGACAGAAAAAAAACTGACTTGTCTATGTACTAAAAATAATATTTAAAATTGCAACTTGTGCCTTTGCTTCACCACCTGAATAATGGCTGGTTGATTAATAGCACACACACTTATAACAAACATATTTCAGGGCTCATTTCCTCTGCTCACCTTGAGCCTCCAGTTTGCGCAGAAGTTTGACCTCACTGGGACTGGGGCCCTCGGGCCCTACCGGATCGCCTACATTAGGGGGTCGTCCCTTCCTCCGTCGGTTACCTTTGGCACCTTCGCCTGTTGCCTGACGGTCGGAATTTGGGGGACGACCCCTGCGACCTTCCATTGCCAAAATACGAGGAATAACCTCATCTTCCTTCAATAGGCTCCACTGTAAACCCTCGAGAGAGAGAAGAAAAGTGGAGATGGAGAGATTGGGAGGGGTGGGGAGAGATGTCACAGTGAATCACTTGCTGGCAAACATCATTTCATGTGACTCAGGAACAATTTAAGAATTAGCTGGCTAGACTCTGATCTGGATACATTCAACAGAGATTAAAAAACAATATTCTTCTTCTTCTTTTTAAATGATACATCATTATATTTTATGTAATACAGAGTTAAACACTGGCTGAATAGTAGATTAAATAGGAATTACTCATTTTCTTATCTATCTTTGATAATCTATTTAAAGTTTTATGCAATCTGTTTCTCTTGCCCCTCAGCACTGTATATATCTATTCTTCAGTATTTTCTCTGCACTGCTTTTAATAAGACACAGACATCCATTTTCTAGTTTATCTCTTGGTGTCACAGACACATAACATGGCAAATATCACTGGTCACCTGTGGAAGTAATGTCAGCTGATTATTACATTTCTCCATGCACAGTGAGAGGTCTATGAACTAGGACTACTGAAGGTTTTGGTTGATTCCTATCCATGCCCTGACAGTGACTGCTGCATGAAGCTTTGCCTGCCACTAGATGAAAAGATGAACAGGGATCAGGGAGAGAGAGAGAGAGAGATGAAAGGCAGTCACCTGGGGTCCTTCTCTGGCTTCATAGAAGTCACCAACCCTTATCTTTGCACTGAAGCTAAAATTATCACGCGTGATGCCACTTATTCCATTTCTGGATAGATACTACAGAAGAGAAAATAATAATGGCGTTGGTTTAGGCAGAAAAAAAATTGCGAAATTAGCGACATTGAAAAGCAACTGGGAGGCACTAGATTGAAGGGAGTCTACGGTTACAGTGCATCTGTGCAGTGCTACTAATCATTATAAAAGCCAGGGGACAAAAAAAAGAGCAAAAGCTCTCAGGAGAGAAAAACGGTTCTGACCTTGGGGTGCACAATTCAGGCCCTTTCTTATTTATCTGTGGCATTGCTAGGCTTTTACTGCCTACTGACTGACTAGCAGTGAGTGAATGTTACTCCGTGGACATTTTTTTGTTTGCGCTGCTACACTCAAAGGCAGTTTTGACAATCAGTGTGATTGAGCTTTTGATGAAGCAAACAAAGAAGATTATAGACTATGATATACTGTACAAACGGGGCCAAAGTTGTGCATCCCAACACTAACCATTAATCATCTTTTAGGGGGGGGGAGAGGAGAGGTAAAAAAGTGGCACAAGATGTGAATCTAATAATATATCAGCTCTCACTATTAGGGTCATAGAAAGCGGGG